>JABFDZ020000030.1:2167369-2187432 GCA_019775955.2 Pollimyrus isidori | reverse complement strand
CGTGAATAAGTTGGTTTACGGCCTTTACTGTCTGGTTGAGGATGACACTATGAGTGTTTACCACATCACTGTGTTCTTTACAGATTGCTTTAAGTCCAATCATACCCTCAGATCCATGTGAGTGGTACCCCCATCTCCCCCTCCTGCCTACAAGGGTTTTATTCTATTTTTTTTTTTTTATAGTCCCCCTCAGTGAAAACACCCTTGTTTTGTGTAGACGGAGATGCTGTTGGATACAGTACTAGATGGGCTCATCAGGACAGTGAGTGGTTCCCATTTCCTTCAGTGTGTTACTGCAATTTCAACAATATGGCTTTTGTTTTCACAAGATGAAATTGGTTTTCTCTTGTCTTTTTCATACCCTTGCTTACTGAAGGTGTTTAAGGTGTTTGATGTTGTTGTTATTTTTATTTTTTGGGGGGGAAGAGTCCAGCATTATATTCCTAATGCATCTTACTTTGGTGGATGGGGGGGATAATGCATCCATGGCTTCTTTTGAAGATTTTAAGTTTTGTTTTCCCTGTTTGTTTTAATTGAACCTGGGTGATGTGTGGAAAGGCATCGTGTCGTGATCCCTTCCCCCGTGGCTGTTGTTGTCCGAGTTTGTGGCTGGAGTGTGACAAAATTACCCTTTGTCCCTCTCTCGGTTCCTGTAACGGTCACCACTTCAGTTGGTGTCTCCATGTGTAGGTGTTAAGGTTGTTTTGCAGGTCCCTTAATTTGTAGTCCTCTTTGGTCAGTGGAGCTTGGTTTTAATCCTCCAGAAGGTCCACAGCGCATGGGATGAGAGAGGAATGAGCATCGAGCCCCACTGTCCGACAGGCCAGGAGTGTCTGATGCTAGCAGGGGAGAATCGGTGACCAAACTCTGGCTGCAAGTGTCTCCTTGGTGGCTGCTGCTGCTTAAATGAGCAAACGGCAGCTCAGCTTACTGGTGGATCCATTATAAACCTCAGCGGCTGTTGCCATATCAGTTTTCTGAAAATGCTCAGAAATTAAGTGGTGAATTGTGTTTTGGGCTTATTCTGTTCATCCCGGCTGCATTAGCAGTGTCTGTTCTGCACGTGTTTGTTGGTTTACTGCCACATGCATTGATCTGGCCGCCTAACTAGGTGTCAGTACGGCTACGGTTTGTGTACAGTGAAATATTTTTAGAACTTTTGTTTGAAGTTTTAGCTGGAAACAGGTTTTATCGTGCCATCCGGATTCCCAATGAATAAATCAAGAGTTTGTTGCATGTAACCCCTGTCAAGTATGTTTATCAATGTGTGCACTTGGAGACCGATTGAGATTATACTTGTTCAACTGACAACAGAGCTTCTCTGTGCATAGATTTTTGACATCTCCATTCTTCACGTCAGTTTGTGATGAGTTTTTCTTAGGTGTTTGGGTGGAAGGGCTTTAAAAAAAAAATAATTAAAATTTAGTTTTAATTTGGATTGGATTATTCTCCCCCCGCCAAGCGGTACACAGGCCCCTCAGTCCAGTGGCTAATTTGGGGCAGGTGTTTGATGGCCTGCCAGATACTCCTCCAGCAGACGGGTCATCAGCTGTGGTTCCAGCTGCAAGCAATGATTATTCTGAAGAGCAAGTGCATGCTATGGGGCCGCCTTGGTAGGGGGGAGAGTCTTTTATGGACAGGGCTACAGGAAACCTTGGTCCTTTTTTGGCAGTTTGACTGGGCTTGACAGTGTCAAACCAAGATGGCCTTTCCTCCACCTTCATGTTAGTGACACCGTCCACCCGCCACTCCATGGAAACGAGGGACAGGGATTTCCGGTGTCAGTATTGCTGTCACCGAAGCAGTGTTGACACTGACAGTTCTGAATTGGTGTGGATGGAGGTGAAGGCGCTCATTCTAGCCTGTTAGTTGTGCCTCACTGGGTCCTGCTATAATACTTGCGTCTCTGGAGCAGAACCTTGTGGAGGGAAGGGGGGGAATTTCGCATGTGGATTATTTTTTTGCCCCCCCCCTTTTGGTTTATTTTCAGAATGTATTGCAAGATAACTTTTTATTTAAAGTGATCAAAAGTTGGTAATAAATTATTTGGTTTTTAAAAAAGAAAAATGCCCCGACTGATTTACCCAGTTTGTTGCTCATGGCGAAAGGCTTCTGGTTACACGGTGACCAGTGTTCTTTGTACTTGTCCTGCATCTCTTCTGCTGCATTCATCTTGGTTCACCCTGAGCAGTCATGGGATCCTGTTTCATTGACATGTACTGCACCACAAATGAAGGACCGGTGAGGATATGTGTGTTTCTTCATATGCGGAGCCATGCCCAGCTGAGAGATGGCTACATAAAAGACATTTTAGATTCACACGGACAGTTATGGCATTTTAACTATTTCTTCAGATATGATGGGAGCTAAATTTTGTTTTTAATCTAATTACTCTTAATGAGGAATCTAGTTACCAAGCTAGCTGGGAATCCTTGGTAAAAATCAACAATGTGGGGAGTAAAATTCCATTAAGTCCAAGATTAATTTGCTGTCCTGTCTGTATAAAGTGTTGTGTGTAGCTTTACCTTTCCGTCTTTTAAAATCATGTCTACACTTGGATAATCATTGTCAGTAGGTGGCGCTGTGATCTTCCAGTCTCTGCAGCTGAATCCATTAAGGGGAAGCTCATATTTATACAGTCGTTTCTTGTTCAGGACACATTTGCCTCCGTAATGAGTGTCCTTTAAAAGGGTCTAAAAGAATTACGAATGGTCGGGGGTGGTTTTGTCATGCTAATCATAAAGATATCAGCTGTGCTTATTTCAGGCACTATTGGGAACAGGCCAGCTGTCTTTTATAGTGGTTTATGAATTCACAGGAAACAAGCCAATACCTTGTCTCAGTATTTTTTTGAAGCCCGTATACCTAATGTGCAGGATTTATATAAAAACATGGACATCTGAAATGGAAATATCGAGTACTCTCTCTAAAGAACCTATATAGAGCTGCTGAGAGATGAAATGGATACACTACAGAGGCTGTCATAATGATTTTACTTCATCAGTACAATGCAACATCTGATGCAATTAACCCACGTCTAACCAAGATAAGTCTTTTGTGCCAGATGCATGTTTTAAAGTGTGTCCTGTTAATGCTGGATTGCTTCAAACTCTATACTGTAAAGTGAAGCACTTCAATGATTGAGAAGCTGGATTGGAGATCACAGGCCCATTATATGCTTAAGTGGCCCCTCAAGTACAGTATGTACCTTTGCAGTTCTTCATTCAGGTTATATATCAAAGTCCAAGAGATCCTTGAATGATGGAATGAGTTCTGCCCTGGTCCTGTTGAGTCGGCCTTGCTGTCTCCGAGTTACTCCCACACCAGTCTCAAGTTCCCAGTTTTCTCTAGCAGGCAAGCAGTTGTTTCTGGCCAAGATTCTCTCGTCCTCTTGTTGTGAAGAAGCCTCTAGCCTTGGCCTCATCGCTATCCCAGTGCTGTGGCTGTTCCCAGACACAACCTTAGAGTTCAGTCCCAAGCCTTTGCTCACCCTCCACTCTAGCATCCAGGGCACAAACTTGTCTGTGGGTTCATTTTGGGGGTGCTGGTTCTCCCGCCAGTTCACCTCAGGGCTCCATGTCCCTCCAGCATCACGGGGATCCACCACCACACCTAGGGAACAGGCAGCACTGCCTTTCCCAGGCTCTCTGGAACCTTCGCCCTCATCTCCAAAGATAGTCCACAGATCTGCAGAACAGGTCTTTGCCTCTCTCTGTGCAGGGGGCTCCAGGCTTGACTCTGAAAGGTATTGCAGGTCCACGCTCTCCCTGCTCAACACATCCCAGAAGATGTCCCTCTCAGCATGCCTCTTGACCAGCTGAGCTGGACGGTTCAAGCTCCCATCCAGGCCTGTGTTACCTGATAGGGTCCAAGGGATGAGTATATTACTATCTTTGTTTTTCAGGTTCTGTTCTGTAGATAGCTGTGGCTTACCCTCCCTCCAGTCTCACCATCGCCTGTAACCACGACCCTGGCAGCCCTTCGCTGCTCTCGTAGCTCCTGTGCCCGTCGTCGGTGAGCCCGTCGCTGGCTGCAGGCTTGTCGACCAAAGACCACTTGTGCCTCCAGAACTCGTGCCTGCCCCAAACCCACAGCCAGATGTCTGTTACCAGGAAGCAACTGGTGTATTCATTGTTGCCCCCCCTATTCACTTATCCACCAAAGGTCACAATGAACATGAAGAATGGCTCCCCCACCACCATCCCACTCCAGTTAGCAGCCGGCACGCCACCCCGTGCCCCTGAGAAGAACCAGGACTCGATCCTGCAAATCAAGTAACCGAATCCGGTGGCACTACCGAACCACCAAGCTATGTGAACAAATTCTAGAAACATTCATTCAAGAATGTGTTACGCAAGTATAAAAGCAAGGGATGAATGACACTTCTGCATGTGCTAAATCTAAACACAAAGCACCCAGGCAGGATCTGAACCCATGAACCTACGAAATCTATCCAGAGCCATCGTGCTCCTAGTAAATTCCAACCTCCGTCACTCACATATGTGTTTTTGTCTTCTGCTTTACCTGTTAACTGCCATCACATCACCCAGTAACCCAAAAGCAGGCAGGAAGGGTGTGCCGCCGCAGGTTAACCCTCTGTACTGGAAGGTCGCTAGCTGAAATCCCATGAGCACTGAAGTGTTTTCACTGGTGGGTCCTTAGCCATAATTGTTCCCGGAAATGGCTGACTGATTCGAACATGGATCTTGCTTATTTCAGCTTGGGTTTTCTTCTTAACTAATAAAAATATTAAATGCTGATTTTCACCAAAACATCTCTGCCTTCCATTTACATAATTCCTTCTGCTGGGAGCAATACAGGAGTAAGTATTATGTCCCCCTTCCCCTTTAGCAGGCAGGAGCGCTATACTTTACCTACTGCTGCTTCTGCACTTCAGATTCTCCAAGGCTAACTGTACATATTAACTTGTGCTGTGAGCCACAAGAGTTGGTGGGTCAAGGGTACTTGGCAACTGAATCCCTAACCGGCACTTAAGTGTTTTGAAGGTAAACTTTGTGAACAGTCAGAACATTCTCTGCAAATGAACCTGCAGGTGAAAACCTGTTCTGTTCTGTTACGTATGATCCCATAAATTTTGGCCAGGTTACAAATGGTTTGACGTGCTTTTCTCTCTTCTGTTTGGGTGACTAAAGGAGCTTGATACTAGACACGGTGACAGAGAGAGTAGAATGAGGAGTCAGTAACAGTTTGCCTCTGTGGATGTGTAAGATCCTGACAACTGGGTTGGGTTGACCAGTGCACAACTCAATATTTTGACTGGTCAGCCACTACAAACTCTTCAGATACTGCCGGGGAGTGGTGTAGGACAGTCTCAAACTGCGGTCAGACACAAAAACCAGTCCGTACTCTCTGAATCACTCCTAGGTCTAACAATATAATTTGAACCTTTGAAAAACCTTATTAACGCACAAATGAATGGTGAGTCTACCATTTTGACAGAAGGTTCAGACCCGCTGTATACACATGAATGGGAATCTCCACATGAGACACCCATGGCACTTCCACTCTGCTGCCACAGTAATCAGCTCCACTGGGCAGTCAGAGCCCTGGGCTCAGCACTCGCCAGCCTCACAGGAGACCAGAACACCAGCAAGCACAGCTCAGAAAATGTCAGTTAGGTCTGGAGGAAAGGGAAGGGGAAAAAAAGACCCCAGCATCCATTAGATTCAGAACTATTTCAGAATTGGATGAACAATTCATCAATAAGGAACTGAAGCAGAAACTCAGAGCTTGGTTACACTTGATTGGTACTTAAATTTCATCTGTGTTTTCCATACATTCCACGCTTCTGCTTCTGAGTTGTGGGAAAGCAGCTATATAGCGCCCACACTGTGTCATAACTGACTAAAGAGCATTAGAAAAACTGCTGAATAATGGATAATGGATGTACTTAGGCTGCAAGCAATAGAAATGCGGCCTTCCCTTGCAAACGCATCAACCTGCCTAGTTTACCTGTGAATGGCTTCCTGTGCCATAGCGCCCTCTGTGGGCAGTCCCACCTCTCCATTCTTTGTCCTAGAAGCAATGCAAAGTGGGTTTGTTATTAAAGAGACAGGACCACTGCACTGTAATAGCAAACAGATTAACGGGGATGTTTTGCTTAATGATGATAATGGCCTTCTAATCAGGACCTTTTGATTGGTTCCCTCAGGTGGCATTCCAGCGGCGGATGACATCATTGGCTGTAGCGCCTGGAAGTGACAGGAGTGATGTCACTGGAGTATGCATCATGGACGCTGCCCAGCTCATTAACATCATTTGATCATCTACTGCCTTTTTTATTTTTAGCTAAACAGTAGGGCCTCGGATGCACATTCAGAAGAGGAACATTCAGATACCCGGCATGGTAGAAGATGTCACCATATCATCGTTCCCAGCATTTTTATGCCATACTGCTGACCTGTGTTCTCCGGGGTGGGTGGGACTGAATGATGCTGTGGCCCACTTTACTACTGTGACAGCCAGGTAAGGAACCTGCCAACAGCAGCACAGACACAGACTGACAGGGACAGATAAGGAAAGACCTGAATCTACTTAGAGCAGTGTTTCTCAGTCTGGTTTTCAGTGAGTCCCAAATGGTAAACATTTTTGTTGCCTCCTAGCTTGTTAGTTAAGGAGCAAAAACACGGACTGTCCGTGGGTCCCTGAGGACCAGAGTAGGAAACACTGCCCTAGACTAAACCTGTTCTCAAGTTTTACCAGGTTACCCTTTTCTCCTCAGGTTACCCTTCAAGACTTTTACTTAAAAGATGTCAAATTAACATGTCTAATCAAGAAGGCAAACACTGCATGGTTTAGATGTGCTAGACTACAGTAATTCAGAACTGATTCGATGCAGTGGGTTATCGTATTACTCGAATATAGGTTTGTGTTACGAAAACTATAAGCAAATGTTTATGCTGATTATCTCTTTCCCGTTCCTGGATATTAAATGTTGATGCCAATGCAAAAGTGAAATCTGTTTGCGTCAGATTTCAGAGCAGGTGTGTAGACCTACCTGTAGAAAGCAGTGAGAGTGTCAGAGGAACTTCCTGTCTCAAGGGTGGAAGCTGTGTGATCCTCCTCTTTTCCACGCTGCCTTGCGGCTCCTCTGGGGGCTCTATGATCCAGTGTGAGGTGGTGTTGCTTTGTTCCTCCTCTTGGTTCCCTCTCCTTTCCACTGGACTGGATGGAACCACCTGTGTCAGTTTTGACCTGGAAGTGTGGGATCCCATGGCCCACGTGAGCTTCCCTGCAGAGAGCTGACCTTACATCAACATTTGATTCCACAGTGTCTCCAAGGACACGTTTGTTACAAAATACCACAATGTTGAGCTTTGAAAATGCAGTTTCTGCCTCTCTGTCCGTGATTCTGGTCTCCAGTGTGGTCGGGTCTATCCAGCAGAGCACTTGTGTATCCCAATGCTGCCTTTCTCTACCAGTCGGCTCAAGTCCCTCTGTTTACGTGCTCTGGGTTAGTCAGTAACTGGGAACGAGGGACATAAGCCAGGTGGGACAGACTCTCTCACATCTGTCTGTGCACTTGTTTGTCCCTCCTACACTTTCATCAATTACTCACCTACATCACTTTCTACTGGACTTCATCTTACTGTTAACTCATACCTGGTAATTGGTTAATAAGATATCAACATAAATCCAACCTAGACTTTCTTTTGGATACTGAAACACAAGTGACAGCCACCGAATCGTTTCTACGCTCTTTTTTCCCCTCACCTCAATGACCAAAGTTTCTATGGAAACTTTCCCTCCTACTACTGGTTAGGTTATAACCAAGTTAATGATTCATTTGTTCTGGGTTTTCTTCCTTCTTTCTGCATGGGTAGTTCAAATATGTGCTGGCAGTTTCTGGCCACCTAATTTTGAGTGGTGCTTGATGCGGAGAGCCTACTGTGCGCCGGCAGCTGCAGCAGACGCCAGAAAAGGCCGCCATCGTGTGAATGAACCGTCGGGAAGCTGAAACGGGCCTGTGTGATACTGAGCGGTGAAGATGTGTCCCTGGTAGAGTGCATAGACCGAACAGCTCACGATGAGGCTGAAACGAGAGCTGATCTTTCCCGATGCGGCCGGTCACTCTCTCTTACGATATTACCTGCTTGGTTTAGCAGATCAGCAGCAGCACTTCTTTACAGACGATGTCTCTCGGCACATCAGTCATAACTGCGCACAGTAAAGGTGCTCATCCTGGATGGGCTGACTCCAAGGAGGGTGCATGCATGTTTTTCTATATGCAAGAGATTCAGGGAATTTCTGTTAAACCTCAGTCATCTGGGGGATTCAGATGACAATTTTGACTAGTTGGATGCTTTGATTTCTGCTAAGATTTATTAAATAAGCCTGGCACTAGCAGAGTATTTAACCGTTGCAATGATCAGTTTGATGTCTGTCAGTTTGAATTCTTTAGCTTCTAGTCAGTTGATTCTATGAAAAAGGTTTTGTTGACAGGTTTTCAGTAGTTCCTGTCCCTGCTGAGATACCTCCACAACTTTGCAGCTGTGCTGTTAGGTATTAACAGTAGCTGGTGACACAAAATGATGTATAGCTGTGGATCTGCCTGGGAACAAGCTGCTGACTGGCTGAATGCTTCCAGTGCCATGCAATCACACCAGGTCAGCAATTTACTTGGAGAGTTGACAGATTTTCATTGGCCATCACCCAAAAGGCAGCACTTAACCAAACTCATGAACTCCGACTACTGCAATTCCTGGTTTTTGTTGTGTATCATCCCTTCAAAAAATCTAATTTGATTACTTTCTGGGGGTATTCACACAGTCCTTCATCTGTGCTGGCCATCTCTCAGACTCACAAGGGGATCAGAGAGTACTGGAGCATGCCAGATTGGGCTAATTGTATATTATACTTGGGTCGGGTCTTTTCAAGGCTAATTCCAGCAGTAGGATTCCACTGTCAGGTATCATAGCCATTAAGGTCCAGACTCACCAAATACATTAATATCTGAGTCTGCTGCTTGTTTCTCATCACCTCATTTACCTCACGGGCAGGAAGATCTGAGGGAGCTGAGCAAGTTGAATCTTCAGAAGGTCTGCCAGGGCCTCCTCCGGGAAGACCCAACCGCCCGGCCCAACAACAGCTGTTTCCTCCTATCATCAGCGCCTCGCCACTGCCCTTCGGGGAGGGAGGAGAGTAGCAACGGGGAATACAGATTCTTAGGAAGGTCAGCAGACCCCCCTGCAGAGCTGGGGTGGTGTAACACAACATGTAACAGAGCCAATGGCGGCCCCAGAGCTCACTGTACAAGTGTTTCTGACATCACCAACCTGGAAACACATTTCAATCAAAAGGCAAGTAAGTAACAAACACTGCTGATCCACATTCCTTATATTGATACTGAGTGGGCAAAGTTGCGACAGTCGATGCTTTAAAGCAGGGGTGGGGAACCTGATCCATGGAGGGCCCGTGCGGGTTTTTGGGATGGCCTCTCAATCAACCAATAATAAAGTGGTTCTCAACTCCAGCCCTGGGGACCCACTGTTATTGGCTGACTGAGAGGCCGTTCCAAAAAAACGCACTGGATCAGGTTCCCCACCCCTGCTTTAAAGCATGGGTGAAATATTCTTATCCAGAAAGGGCTGTTCTGTATCCAAGTTCTCTGAAACTCCCTAAATTGATTACTAATTACAGGATAGATTGGTTGAAGAGCCTTCACACCTTGGTTTGAACAGCTGACCTAAAGGTTATCCCAAATACCTGCATACACACTGGCCCTTTATGGATAAGATCAACTACTCCAGCTTTAAAGAATCTAAAACAAACACTGCCTTCTGTTCCAAAGTCTCCTCTCACAGCCATAAATGATGCAGCCGCTGCTCCACACCATCTGAGAGAGGCACCAGTGAGACACTTAACCTCAAGTCTTACACCCCCCCCCCTCCCCCATCATGATCAGTTCCTATTGATACTTTTCCTGCCTTCCCACATAACAGGGTATCGGTGCGTGTAGCGAAAACATCGGCGCTTAGAGGACTTAGAAATCTTCAGCTATAAGGATTGATCAGTTAGACACATTTTGTTAAAACAAGAAAATCGTCAATTAATGCCTAATTCTCCTTTTATTAAAAATGTTTATCAAGCATGATTTATTTTACACCCATTCCTCTATATAATACTTTATTAATCTCTGTTCCCTGTTGATATACTTTTCCAAGCGTTTAATTAAATACAGATAAGATTGGGCCATACTGGCCCTGTCAACGTTTATATTCACAGAATACAGTCCATGGGGGGATGGTTGTAGTCTGGGGGAGGGGGGGTGTGGCCAGGAAGGCAAAGATAGTAAATTTCACCTTCCCATTAACACAGTCAATCATTCAAATCTGACAGACCCCTCTCTCCTGTCATAATTCTGCTTCCGGCTGCTCCCCGGAGCCGCGCTCGACATTCAGGATTGCAGAGTCACTCTCCCCCAGCAGTTACGGGATGGGGGGGTGGGAGTTTGTGCGAGGCGGGTCATGGGCCGGTGGGCGGCGAGGTCATGCCAGCGGGATGGAGACGGCGCCGTTGGCGCGGCTGCGGCTGCGCGTGTGCACGCTGGACTCGGCGAGGTCGTCCCCGTGCTCCTCGGCTTTCTTGTCGGCGAAGGCGGCCAGGAAGCGCAGCGTGACCGAGTCCCACTCCTCAGGCAGCAGCAGCAGCAGGAAGCCCAGGCAGATGATGCAGGTGGCGGCCAGACGTACCACGCTGAATATCACCTCGTGCTTCAGCACGTCCACGGCTGCGGGGGCACATCGGGGCACCTTGCGGTTAATCGCACCTCTAAGTTTATTTAGTAGGCGTCTTTCATTTCCCTCATTTGCATTTATTTATTTGCATATAATATAATAATATAATATATATATACACACACACTAGTAGACAAAATTGTGGAAACACTTCCAATTTTTAGAGATTGTAAAACTTTATTCTGGTTACTCCTTTTACTTATTTAATTGTCCAGTGTAAGATACTTCAAACATTCTTTGATTGTTATTAACATTACCGGCAATATTCGTGTAGTAATTTTTAAGCGCAATGGAAAAAACGCTGGGTGTTTTAACAATTTTGACAACTAGTATGCATTGCATATTTGCAAATATTTTTTATCTATTTCAATAGAAATATAGTATTGTATATTTATTGTATAATAAATAATAAAAGAATAACTGTTATATATTTTCATATTTTTTCATGTCATTTTCCCACCACATTATCAAGTAGTATCAATAAGAGTATATATAAGAGCATCAATAAGAGTATTGATAAGTACTGGTATCGGTAAGCAGTATCACTATGGATATCAGTATCAATAAAATCCCATCAATACCCATTCCTATACAGTACTGTTGCACGCAAAATCTGGTACCTAAATAGATGGCTCTACCTGATTAGTCAGCGCATAAATGCCCCCTACTGGTGGGCTGCAATAAGGGTTAAGTATAGCTGTACAGTGAAGCACAGGGAGACCTGAACTGCTTGGTGGCTGGGGAGAGGTCACACTCCGATTTGTGGCACCCAGGTGTATATGAAGAGAGAATTATACTGTACAGCCCTTAAATGACCAAACTGGAGTTGTCATGCAAAAAAAGCGCAAGGCGTCAGCGAGGGACACTTTTAAATCACAGAATCAGTCAATGGGCCGTAACCTGGTAAGTAATAAAGGTGCTGATGGGTGCTGAAGCTCAAATAGACACAATATGCAACTTCTGCACTTTGCCTGTCACTGATCCTGCAAAGCAGCATTGATTTAATTACGGCCATTCCGGGAGAGCCAGCTGAACAGAAGGCTGCAGAGATAACTGATGCAATGACGTTTAATAAATCAGAATGAAGTACCGGCCACATGTCCATATTTTAGAATTTTTTTAATGCAAATACTTTTAACTACTGCCTTCCCAAAACTGACTAATAACAGAACACATAAGAATAGGCCCATGATTAAAAGGAATATTTTACGGCAGTGGTCCCAGAATGCATTGCAACTCTTAAGGAGCCACACTGATCATCACCTCATCAGCGCGTGGAAATAATCAGCTGAAGTGTCCCCTCCCCCGAGTCTTGATGAACTGATATAGTCTGCTATAGCTAGACAGTTTCATCATGGGGGGGGGGGGGAGACTTTCAGCAGGCACTTAAGGTTGCCGTAGCAACTCAACTGTCCGTTATTGAGTGATAACTGCTATTTTTTTTGGGTAGCTATTTTTGGGTAGAGTGAGATTTGATTTGGGGATTAAACACTGACCCCTGGATACTGCGTGTGTGCCTGTGCTACGTATGCGGGGTTAAGTATAAAGTCACACCTTTAACATAATAAAGCAGTGTTTTCCAATCCGGTTTTCGGGATCCAGCCCATGTTTTTGCTGAGTGTCCCCGAGGATCGGATTGGGAAACGATTTAATAAAAGATGTGAGGAGTCAGTGATGGAAGAAAAGGCACAGAACTGCTAACCCTGCCTCCCACTGGCCTGAACCTGGAAGTGACTGAGTGTGCGTGTAAAAATTCAGCCGCGTTGGTTTAGTCTGCGGGGTGACACGCACCTGCATTGCCGGGCACGCTGAGCAGGGTCCCAATGGAGATGAGGATGGGGTAGGTGAGCACCACTCCCACGTTGACCAGGATGTTGAATGCTGGGAGATGAGGAAGGAGATTAACAGGCAGAGCTTCAGTACCTTCCTGTTAGGACATGCTGCTCTGAATCCACACATTTCCCAGAATCCAAAGGGCTCAAACATGTCATAAACCTGAAAACACACATCTGCTTTGCTTAAAGCACAGAGTGTCCAGAGCCTCGGACCGGACAGCCATAAACGTCAAGGACAGCCAGGCATTGATTTGGGGAGAGGATCGGCAAGGATGTTTACATCCATCACATGCCATTATCCAGGAAACACCAACCATAACTTCAGTGAACGGTAGTAGATGCCATCACCGGACCTCGACAGCGTCTTATTATGCCAAGTGATATTTCGAGTCCCTATCAAAGAGACCGCACCGTTGCTGCCGAAATGTCATGCTGCGTTCCGTTGCCAGAAATGAACTGAGTGGTGCGGTGAGGTGGGCGTGCCGTGTGACTCACCCAGCCAGAGCCCCGCCACCCCGCAGAGGTACCCCCAGGGCAACGTGGACAGAGAGCCCCAGTGCTCCACCTTGGTGAAGTACAGCACCAGCGGCACGCAGGAGATGAAGACCAAGTTAAAGAAGCCGAGCGTGGAGAAGAAGTGTGCTGCCTCGCCCAGGTTACTGCTGCCCAGAAACATCTTGAACAGCACCTGGGCAGTGACATAGTGGCGCGAGGCAGCCATTTTAGCCATTTATCCCTGAGATGTACTGATATACAAATATTTTCAGAAAGCAACAGAAGGGTTCAGGATGAAGGCATACCTTGTAGAGGGCAGACGTGGAGGCGGAGCCCACAGCTAAAGCCACGCCTATGATGGAGTCACCATGGAAACCGTCGGCATAGGCCATCATGACGATGCCAGTGATGGCCATGATGGCTGCCACGATCTTCGGGAGGAGGCAGTGAAGAGGATTGTGGGTTGAGGTCCAGCTCCATTAAAAATGAGCCTCCTTCAGTTCAGGGGCAGGGAATTCAAGTCCCCTTGGCCTTTTAGGTAAGATGTGCTACTTCTGTTGTACCTTATCTGTCAATTGGCATTATTTGGAGGATCCACCCACACATGCTGCTCAAGTTCAAAACATTTGCTAATTTAGGGATACTATATCATATATCCCAGACGCTTTGGCTGGCGAGGACCACAGTTTGCAACCCCTTCGTTAGATTTGCAGCCTTTGCCACATTACCCTGAGGCCCAAACACTACTTTAACAGCCAGTTTGTCTTTCCTCCAAGCCTTGTTGTTGGCTTCGGCTGGGCCCTCACTCACCCGCACACCCATGAAGCGGTCCTTCAGCACAATCCAGGACAGCAGGAACACGAAGGCCTTGTGGCAGCAGTAGAGCGCAGAGACGTCGGTGGCCGTCAGCTTGCGCAGGGCCAGCAGGTACAGGTAGTTGGTGAGGGTCCACAGAATGGAGAAGGGCGCCGTGCGCTTCACAAACAGCTTCAACGTCAGCCCTTCCTCCCCGAAGATGCGGCTGCACTCCCTGTGGAAGGCGGAGGAGCCGTTTCACCTTCCCTTGATATGCAGACTGTGTTTCTCTACGTTAAATATGACCCTGGCAATCTGAGTCTTACAGATCACCTTGGTCTGCATGTCACAGTCGTGCAGACCAACTAAACAAGGTCATGCAGCTTCAGATGAAATGCCCTCCATGCATCTTGACAGCATCTCTGTCATGTACAGTCAAACATCTACAGAGGGCTGGCAGGTTGGGGGGTGCATACCTGAATTTCTGAATGGGCGACTGCTTCTCCCGTGTGGTGACCAGGTGGCCAGAATAGTAGAGGGGGAAGAAGAGAATGTTCCAGTTGGTGCTGAACCACGTGATGAAAAATGGGCAGGAGAAGGACTGGAAGGTGAGCTGGACCACCTGCGTGGTGCCCACCCAAGAAGAGGAGATGAACACCACCACCAGCAGGCCACTGAGCACCTTCAGGATCGTACTTGCACACGACTGGCACTGCCCCTGCTCCCCACTGGCCTCGCTGGCCAGCGTCTCCGCATGAGACTCGGAGCCATCCTCTCCTGCAGGGGGCGACAAAGATTCCTCTATTACTTTCATTTACTATGTTAACGTTGCTTTGGTACCTTCATTAATAAACATATGGACAGTGATAGGTTGCCAAAATCCTGTGCAGGAAGACCTCAGACCTCTGGTCCTGTGGCAGGAAAACACACGGATGGATATTAATGGCGTATAAGGTACAATCTATCATGTTTCTATGTTATGAAATACTCCTTTTAGGGCAGCAAGTGACGAAGACCTCTGGTGAGGGTAATCCGCTGTGCGTGTCGGGCATTGCGATGACCTGTGGGGACACAGGTGCACCACTTTGTCAAGTGCCACACAGAGCTCTGTGCCAGGGGGCTCTGCACATGCCGCCCCCTGTCCCGGGGGATCTGTGCCACTGCAACTAGCCGCCTTTGGCGCTTCAGCCAGCATGAAGGGCACAAGTGGGGAGCTCTCGCCGCCACCTGGGACATCCGCAGGCCGTTTCTGTCCACCGCCAAGGCTGCGGTTCTGCCAACCGATGTCAGACCGGGAGGTTCTGCCTCCCTGTCCTGAGTCGACACCCGAAACACCCCGAGGAGTAATGAAAGTGCCTCACACGCCAAAGCACTTTGGCTTTCTAATGGGAACATCCAGTCGTTCGGACTGGGAGACTAACTGGCCTTTCCTGCTCCTTTTTAAAGAGTCAGCAATTCAAATGATGCGGCGCTCTGCAGGTCAGTGGCTTTGAGAGCAGCGTGTTCCCAGTCGGCGTCGCCCTGCTGGCAAGGGCCCTGACAAGGCAGGACAGGAGGGACAGCGGCGAAGGAAAATCCACGGAGGGAACGGAGGAGGAACGCTGCAGCACTAATAATAGCTGGCCGATCTCCGCGTGCGATTCCTCCGTCGGGCGCGCGCGTGCTAGTTGCGTAACCCGTTTTGCGGCTTCAGCGCATTCCGGTAGGCGGGGTTCCGCAGAGTATGAGAAACTTAAGCTGCGACGTGGGACCGGCGCGTCTGGGAGACGATTGGCTGATTGGGGTTCTATTCGGTCAGGTCTGTTTTTTTGTCTGTTTTTAGTTTCCACATGTGAGGCGGTGGGCGGCACAGATTTCCGGTGATGGGGCGTGGGGCTTTCAAGTACTTGGATAGGAGGGTGGGAGTCAGTTTCCGGAAGACTCCATTACACCGCTCTTGTTGATGATCGTTTTACACCTGGGTAGGAATAAAGAATGACCTGGGCAGGCCAGAGCTGAGGCTCAGCACATTGAGGCTCTCCAACCAGGCCCCTGACTCCCATGGATGCCTCGTCCCCCGTTCTGGCTCAGCATTTTACAGACACCCCTTAACTCCAGTCTTTCACAGCTTTCCTGTCTCATTCCCCCCCCTCTCCGATTTCCTAAGCTGATGCACTGACTCTGTGCTGGGGTGTCCAAACATATGCAGCTGCAATCTCAGTACCCACCTCCCTCGATTGCCATTAGATTCCCAAATCTAATCTGAGCTCTCATTTTCGAAAGGCACCTCAGAGATTTTCTGCTTAAATTCAGTGCCTTGCGCTCAGCTCCTATATTTCTCATATGTATGAGAACTTTTATGTGCAGAACAAAGTGAGCTATTATTTATGTATGTGGTGTTCCGGGTATAGACACCACATGACCTCATACCCTAGCATCTCCACCACATGTACTTTATGATGCTGACCTTAACTTGCTCATCTGTCACTGGCTACTGAGCACAAGGCAGCCTCAGGGTGGGTTCATAGCCCAGGAGCCTGAATTATTTCCTGCATCTCCCAAATCACTAGTTCACTCCCATAAAGGAGAGCAGACACAGCAGACACAGGCCGTCGCTTCTGGGCCGTTCAGAGAAAGCAAAGCTGCAGCTGGTCACTGGCAGGGGCTAGCGGGGTGGGAGCTGGCATGTGATATGCAAGGCCAATAGGAGGAGGGGCTACAGTAGACATGTCCCCTGGGCTCCACCCACAGATCCCCATTGGCCCAGCCACAGACATGCCCCTTGGGCTCCACCCACAGACACACGCATGGTCTCCACCCTCAAACAGCACCCTTTCCTCATCTACAGTACAAGCACAAATCTGTCAGTACCCCACAGAAACTGCCAGTTTCTTAGTAAACAAGTCGGTTAGTAAACAAGAGCACGGGCCCTTCAAAAGTCACTCCTATTGTTCATGGTTACAGCTATAATGTTTGCTTGGGCTTGAAAAAAGCACGAAAATCTGGTCTGATCTAATGTATTTACCACTTCCACCCAGGGAACTCAAAGGGGAAATATGCTTTTCACCACAGGAGTAATGCCGTAAGAGGCACAAGAAGCAGACAGGCCGCCCGAAAAAGCAACCCTTTCTTCCTCATAATTCCATGTGTAAAAAAATGTATGTCGGTAGTCATTAAGATGTTTCTTCACTGGAGAATAATCAGAGCAGTTTCCCCTCAGGGTAGAATGAGGGATGGGCTGGCCGATGTGGAGGCAAGCGAATCGGCCTGTCACGTCAGCACCGGTGCTGGGTTACTGACGAAGACGCTGCTCTTGCAGATGCGAGTCTGCAAACATAGACGCACCAGCACCTGGATATTTAATCTAAAACGCAGCCCACTTGGATATGAGTGAGGGTAGGATGTGCTTTGCCCGCAAGCAGGGGGCGAGAATGGATGCTGATCAGGCGGCCTGCACCACGCGGGCCCTCTTTGGATAAACGGCGTGACACATCCACACACACACTCTCTGTCACCGGGCAAAGGTGTTCTCACTGCCATCCTGTACGCCCCCGGCTCCGGATGCCAGCGATGCCACATTATTCGCAGCCAGTCCAGCCTGTTATATAGCACTTCGGAATATTCCCAAAATCCATGTATAAACCAGGGTTCCCCAGTTCCAGTTCTGGAGGGCTAGAATCCAGCACAGTTTCCCTGAGCAAACACATTTTAATGAGCTAATTGCCATTTTAAACCTTGATGTATACATAAAAAATGCACAGGACCCACACCACAGCCACCCAAGTCCACACTGAACTGAAGGTTCTGGGTTCATGTCCTGAGGGGGTGGGGCGGTACTTAACCTGCTAATTCACTTTGAACAGCACTGACAGCTAAGGAAGTACCTGTAAATAAACGTGAATCCATCAACAATTAACTTCACAACTCAGTTTTTGACACCCCGCACGCCTCAGTCACTCCTCCCTTTAACAAATAAGAGCCCAGCTAATGATTTTGCTTTCTTGTTAAGTTCAATGATCCCAAATTGTGGGACGGTCCCATCTGGCCCCAATCCCTTGCTAGCCTCATATGTGATCTGCCGAGGTGTTACGGGGAGCGGTGATGTACCACAGGCACCAGTCCGAGGTCTTCAGCCCTGACGTTGGCCACTCACACTTTAATTCATATGAAATGGATTCCAGTACAAGTATAACAGTGTGGAACAGGAAATTCAACTTTTATTATGTACAAATGTACAAAACCTTCTGCTTATTTCGATAACGGGACAGTAAAAACTATCTACACATGTATGTCTGCTGCGATCTACCTAATGATAATCCAGCCTTTATTTGATTTCAGTTAATATATTTTCTAATATACTTAACAGATGCGTCACACTCATGCTGGAGTCCAGAGGCTATAGCGGGGAAATCGGGCTGCATTAACGACCTCCCCGTTCCTCGCACGGTGGGACGCCACGCGCCCGTGAGCAGACCTCCAAATGCTGCTAATTCCTCCCAGGAGACGGCAGGGAGCTGGCTGACAGCTCACCGCGTGCGGAGCACATATAGCGTTTGACGCGAGTATAACCTTATAACACCACGTCTGTCAGTGAGTGCAGATTGGATCCGGTGTACGCTCCACTGTCTTACTCTGCTAAATAATCTCTCGCCGTGATCCTCCTCTCTATTACACTCCCATCTGAAATGAAGAGAAGCAGGAGAACCAAAAAGGCCTTACCTGTCCTGTCCTGAAGAGCAGAAACACTCGGGCAAACCTGCTCAGTTCTGTGTGGGAGTTACTTTTTAATAATCGGTCACTCTGTCACTTAAACTGGCATCGATGCCCGGCTACAGGGCTAGTTCTGCCCCTTGTACCCCCCTCTAGCCCATCCTTCCTGCCACACACACACATACTGACCCTAATCACAACAATAAAAAAAATTAACCCCCAACCAGCGCTAACCTCAACCATTAGTAACCAAACAAGACAAGACTTTTGCCATTTTTTTTTGATGGCAGTCACATCTTTTTATAAAATTGAGTTGTCCCCATAAGGTAAAATGACAGTCCCCACAATGTAAAATACATGTCTGCACTCACACACACAAAGTCTCCTATATTAAAACATGGTATCCCAAGGTCTCGCCGCTCCCATCTCATCTGGCATCAGAGACCCCGCGGGTGATAGTGACTCTTGTTAAGCCGTTAGTCTGAAAGCTTCGTTAACAGCCGGGACCTTCGGTGCTCTGCAAGCACGATGCCCTCAGCCGAACAGAAGCACAAGCCCGCTCAGGCCCGACACCAGCCGGGGTCCGTGCCGTCCCACGCGTGTGACACATGCATACGCCTGGGGAACCCCTCCCCCCCGACGCAGGGCACAGTACCTTCGGAGACGGGGCAGGTGAGGACCTGCGTGCTGTATGAGCTCAGTGGGGCCACCCTGGCAGAATGCTTCTTCATCTCCACTTGGGGCAGAATGCTGGTCTCCCTTCCCACTGTGGGGAGGAGGTGCGAGGCTCCCTGCACTGGACTCTGTTCAGTGGCCCCCGGCCACCCACTGCATGGCAGGTGGCTCCCCGGCTCTCCCCACCCGGCTTACTGGCTTTGGGACGCTGGATGGGGCTTCACTGCCACGCCGTCATGCTGCGTCTGACGCTGAACCGTCTCCAATGGAGACTGGCGCTCAAGTACCGCTGTGTGCCGCACTCACATCCACATCCTCCCTCTCTCCCTCTCTCTCTCTCTCTCTCTCTCTAGCCTCACATCCCCTCTTCTTTCTGCATATCTGCTGTTTTGTTTGTAGGGTAACCAAGCAGCCCCTGCTAATTATGCTGTGTTAGCTGCTCCTTTACCACTCCCCACATCCCACTCTTCTCCTCCTTCTCCTCCTCCTCCTCCTCCTCCCCTAGTCCTACACAGTCACCCTCCCTGCCTTCCTTCCTCCCTCCTTTGCCCCCCCCCATCCTTTCCCACTTGACAGCTGCTTCCGCGCGGGCTCACCTGAAGAGGCCCCCCTCCTCTGGGGGCCGTGGTAAGGTGGCGCCCCCACCCACCCTACATTCAGCAGCACAGAAGCTGAGGCCCTCATCCCCACTCTTCAAACTCCCTAAGAGGCACACAGGTTCAGAACAGAGTGGGGGGGGGGGGGGGGGGGGGTGTGGGAAGAACGGCTAAATCCCTAGGTACAAATGAAAAGAACCAAAAAAAAAAAAAACCCCCCA
>JABFDZ020000030.1:2151709-2162497 GCA_019775955.2 Pollimyrus isidori | reverse complement strand
GTTGCTTCCGGGATAGGCTCCGGACCCCCCGCGACCCAGTAAGGATAAGTGGTTTGGAAAATGGATGGATGGATGGAGACTGAAACCTGTACCAATCCCTAGTGATGTAGTGACGGCCAAATGAAGCTTCATGAACCACTTGCTGTATTTTTTGACCCCACTAGATGGTGCTCTCTGTTAAAAAAAAAAAGTACTGTGGCCCAGTGGAGTTGATGCTGTGCAAAATGCAACAGAAATACAAAACACACAATGGAAATGCAGCAGCTGGACCGTGTTATTGGCCCAGGTTGCTGGGGATTATAACTGCTAGCAGATAGATGGGCTCTAGGGGAAGTTATTGAAGAGGTTTGGGAAATAACGGAAATGTTGTTATCACTTGTTATCCTTTTTTCCCCATGTTCGATTTGAGCACAAAATTGGAAATGGAAAAACGAGCCCTTATCCATTTTGTGCTGAAATCAAAAATGAAAAAAAAGAGATGAGCGCTCACATTCTATTTTGGTTTTTCCATGTGACACAAGAGGCGTTACCTAGCCTATAGGTGACAAGAAGACTTGTGGAAAACATTTTAGTTAATTCATGGTCGCGTTTTATTAATTGGCTAGCAGACTATATCGAAACGTGGGCATGTTTTATTAACGACGCTTTCACACACCTTTTTTTTGTCATGTTCACACTGGAGGAACTCGGTCCCATTCTGGTTCCTCAGAGGCAGGCCCAGAAGCATTTTTTTAGTACCTACTCCAGATTAGTTACTTGTCTTTTGACCATGATAAACTATTGAGGAGTGATAAACTTTCTCACTGGTTGTCCACAAGCACTGGCGCTAACTATCCTGTGGTAATTACACAGAAGTACAGGAAAAGAGATAGAAGTAGCAAGAGCAAATGTAATTATTTTTGTACCTCAGTTACATTTAATGCATCAATTAGTATATTTTTTGGCTTGAGTCTCCATATTTCTGAATCAAAAAATTACAACAATAACCAATAGACTTTTGTAAAATATCGCTGGTGCTGGCGGTGAAACTTGCCAGAGTTCATTAGCCAGATCACGTTACATTAATTGTTTTTATTCTGTGGATAAGTTAATATCGATCTAACGGCCAGATTTAATAAGAATCATATAAACATGTTGTGGGTCGTAAGTACAATAAAATAAAAATAAAAAGTCTATGTTCTGATCCCCCCCCCCCAATAACTAACAGAATATTGACTAACAAAAAAGCGACTTATTTACCCTCCATTGTTTTGCCGTGGCAGTGTAGTTTTGTATGGAATTGTGTGTTTAGTTTAACCTTCGAGCTTTTTATGTGTGGAGTTACATCTGTAGCTACTCTAAGCGCAACATTTCCATGCCATTCCCTTTTGCAGCCTAATACATTTGTACTGGTGCATAAACAGACCGAGAAAACAACAAACTAAGAGCAAGAGACTGCGCTAGGAAAATGGTTTAAGATTTATTGTCATATGTATTAAGTACAGGATGTACTAAAATGCAGGAAAGACAGGTCAAGTCAGGTCAGATCAGGTGGCCCATTCAGTTGTTGCCAGGTGTTACGTTTGGCACATTAGCGCAAACTAAAGGGCTACACACTCTGACGTACCTTGCTTGGAGTTTCACAGTCATTGACATGTGAAACGGGTTCTAGTGTGAACTGGGCAGTATATATATATATATATATATAGTGTGAATCCATATCGGACAATCCATGGCGGACAATCATTCCGATAATGACTATGATACCACTGTACTGGCCACCCCTACACGCACCCCTTCCCAGCTACCACATGACCCCCATGCTCTCCCTGTCCGTCCGCTGACTAAATAGGAAGAGTCACCAGAGCCGCTGCCAAGGTAAGTAAATCCTTCGACGAGGTCAACATTCCCCCTGCAGACAGACATACTACTGATGCATGTGCCTAAAAAGTCAATAAAAGCCTAGATCTTTATCCAAAACACCCACAATCCCAGATACTCAGACTCCTCACTCGGTCTCTCAAGAGCCCTGATCAGAGTCTCCATCGACTCCGATAAGATCAGTCGGCAAAGTCAAGATCAGTAAATCTTTCTTCACCAATGGAATAGCAACGAGACATAAATAAAAATGGTTGCAGTATGATAAGTAGCAGCAATATACACTGAACAAAAATATAAACGCAACACTCTTGTTTTTGCTCCCATTTTTCATGAGCTGAACTCAAACATCAGAAATTTATTCTACATACACAAAAGACCCATTTCTCTCAAATATTGTTCACAAATCTGTCTAAATCTGTGTTAGTGAGCACTTTAGGCACTTTAAATCTTAAAACTTTTGAGCACATATTGTTTACTTGTGTACATACTACTTATTTATTTTATGCGTACCACGTAGAATACCTATTGACTTAACATGAACAAGAATGAAACCTATGTACCATATCGCTAGAGTTAAATTTCAAAGCACATTGTACATGGGTAACTATGCATGTGACAAACAAATCTTCTTGAATCTTAAGTCTAGTTCGGTAAAGGGCCCCGGTTCTCAATATTATTATATACTGCTTCATAACAATTCCTTGCGATGCAAGCCTTTTAGTGTTTATCCTTAGTTTGTCAACCAAAACGAGAAAACAGAAAATGACAACTTTTTCCATTTCCAACTTTTTGCTCAAATAAAACATGGAAGGATAACAAGTAATAACATTTCACTTATTTCTCAAACCTCTTTAAAAACTTCCCATGCAGTCTGCCCGTCCACCAGCAAGCCGAGAGCCCCATCTAGTGGAGCCGAAAAATACAACAAATGGTTCATGAAGTTTCATTTAGTCATCACTACTGATCATTGAAATTATGGTGGAAGGGAGCCCATTTATTTCTAAAGCACTAGGGCTGCCTGAACTTATGATTGGCTGGTTGTTTGAACCGTTTAGGCCACTGTCTGGCAAAATTGTCACGTTTTCAAAGGACTTTGAGCTCATGTATACAAATTGCTAACGAAAAATTATGATTTGTTCCCAGTTCCATAGCCCTGTGTACTTTCTATCAGCAGAATGAATTCATTCCTCCATCACACTGCATAAAAGGTGACTGGGCGGAATCCAGAACGTTTCAGTTTGTCTATTCTTACTGCTGTTTCTACTGTTTGGCAAACAAGGGGTTGTCGTAAGGCGTATTGCCTTCCCTGCTTAAATAAAAGGCACACATCATACCCCCCACCCCTCATGCAGTAAATCCCCTTCCAGCCTGTTGGAGCCAGACCAGCCTCAGTCAAAGTCTGCTCCACCATTCACACTCCCAGCCTTGGCATGCTGGGCAACTCTGTCCCTTTCATTCTGCACTCAGGACAGGAGCAGAGGCACTCTTTAGGCCCCGTTTGAGAAGCTGGGGTGATCTTCCCTCTCTGCCCTGCAGGGGGTGCCATCTGCAAGGCACTAACAGGCTTCATGGGCTTCGCAGTGGCAGCAGGTACACCCTCTACTCTAAAGTCAGCATTTTCCGCCTTGCCTCAGTGCCCCAGGGACTCATTTTACACATGACAGATTGAAAGCGAGGTTGAGGGACCTTATCCATTCGACTCTGCTGTCCGGACGCCTTGGAACACTTAGTGCTGAACGCGTTAGCTGTCTCAGCCCTGCTGTGCTCTTTACCCACTTCCACAATCTTTAATCGATGCCTCCAGTGTAACAGAACAGATTTACAACCTTCATACGTGACCTTTTCTTACTGGCTGCGGACAGAACCATGAGACACATGGAACAAGGTGAAAAAATGTTTTTTCGCAGCCCCGTTTACTGCAGCGAGAAATGAAACTCAGCAGTTTTACAGTACATGTACGTAATTATCACCCCTCAACAGATGAGTCACAAACTCGAGACAGATACCAGCCACTGCTACTGATTAGTGCAATAACATCCGCATGTAACGCTCTAAATAGCTGCAACCAACATGCAAATCATAAACACGAGCGCAACTATGACTGCTAAAAGTTATAGCTCTGTGACAGTTCAGCAGCTTCTGTCTGTCAGGGAAAAGCAGTTTCCTTAAGTCACTTTTTAAAATATTGGAGTCTAAAGAAAACGTCAGGGCAGAAGTTTATAAATCGCCCCTAGACGCATCCAAGAGGAAAATAGGGATATAGGTGAGCTGAACTTCTCTCGCTTATTTCCAGCGTTACAACAGTTTTCTGAGAGGAAAATAATCTGCATTCAGCTTTACACCGTGTGTTAAAAAGCAAAGTGCAACATTTTAAAACTGGGACAAATCACCGGGATAAGGAAGGCGACACCAGTTCCGGGCATTTATCCTTCTTCAGAAATGAGCTGGAAAGCAATACATCTCAGTCACATGTCAGGGAGTCGGCCCTGGAAAACAGCATTTGCAAATGAGCCGTTTGATCTTGCGAAATAAAGACGCTTCTGTGGAGAATGAGCCTGTCTTGGGAGACACAGACTGACTTTGATGTGTAGCGCATGCTTCCATAAACACTGGTGTGCACACGTGACATCTATCCAGAATCAGCTCAAGGGGCAGTACCTGCAGAGTAACAGGAGGTCTGGTGCTTGAATAAGCTACAGTACTGTCTCCATGCCCCCAACCCTTTCTCAACTTGCCCCTCTTTCATAGGACAGATATGGAGGATATAATTTTCAGAGGCCTGGTATTAATGGGCAAAGACCCCGTTTAACAGAGACGCTCACATGTACCCTATATGGACAAAAGTATTGGGACACTTGGCCATTATACCTACAGGAACTCTTTTGACATCCCACTCTAAATCCATAAAGATCCCCCCTGTTGGTCCCCCCTTTGCAGCAATGACAGCTGTCACTCTTCAGAGAAGGCTTTAAACAAAATTTTCGAGTGTGTCAGTGGGAATTTTTGCCCATTCATCCAGAAGAGAATTTGAGTCTGGGCACTGATGTTGGACGTGAGGGCCTGGTTTGCAATGTGGGTTCTAGTTCATCTCAAAGGTGTTCATTGGGGTTGAGATCAGGGCTGTGTGTGGGCCAGTCAAGTTCTTCCACACCAAACTCACCCAACCATGTCTTTATGGACCTTGCTTTGTGCACTGGGGCGCAGTCATGCTGAAACAGAAGGGGGCCTTCCCCAAACTGTTCCTACAAAGTTGGAAGCATAGAATTGTACAAAATCTCTTGGTCTACTGAAGCATTAAGAGTTCTCCACAGAACATGTTTCCACTGCTCCAGAGCCCAGTGGCAGTGTGCTTTACACCACTCCATCCATTGCTTGCCATTGCACTTGGTGATGTGAGGCTTGCATGCAGCTGCTCGACCATGGAAGCTCACTCCATGAAGTTCCCAGTGCACAGTTTTTGTTAAGGGCAGAAATAGTTTGGACCACTGCAGTTTTATGCAGTATGTGCCTCAGCATTCAGTGACCCCACTCTGTTTCTTTACGTGGTCTGCTGCTACTTGGTGGCTGAGTTTCTGTCGTCTAACAGGGAAGAAATTTCAGAAACAGATTTATTGCAAAGGTGGCATCCTATGACAGAACCACGGTTCACCGAGCTCTTCAGAATGACCTATTCTTTCACAAATGTTTGTAAACCTGACTGCATGGCTAGGTGCTTAGTTTTATACACCTGTGGCACTGAATGAATCACCTGAATTCAATAATCAAGAGGTGTGTCCCAATACTTTTGTCAATATAGTGTATTAACAAAATAAATGCAACTACACATCCACCATCTACTGTAAGACAAATGTCTCATCTCTCCTGGAATTATTACTACGTCGCTGCCAGGAACCACACACTACAATAACATTGCTCGCCTTTATCAGCCAATTACATAACAGTAGTACCATGCCTCATGGCCCCGCCCCACCTGAGATCTACTTCACTTGGGACTATCGATCAGCCTGACATGCCAGTACAAACCAGTGAAATAGTATTAAAAATCAATCGCCACTGCCTAGCAAGTTCATCCGTGAAATAAGCATCTGAGGCTCCTCAATGACCCTGGTGGTTGGACAGGTAGCTGTCAATAGCTGATTAATTAGAAAGTAGCACTTAATTTTTCACCGACAGATCCACAGTTCTTCACTGCTGGTGTAATTAGCAGTGCTCAATTAGCCAGAAACCTTTTTCCAATTCAGTGCGAGACCTCTTCTTAAAGCCATCCGCCTTCTAAAGTCATGCTGATCTATACAAAAATGACAACATTCACACAGCCAGCAGTGTGGAGCAAGATATATTCTAATTACTCCTTTGTGGAGTTAATGTACTTCATAGTAATTAACTAAAATGGCTCTTAGGAATAATTAAAAACAGCTGTTTTTAGTTATTGTAAAACAAATCTACATAATCAGGCACGTAAACCAGAAGAGAGTCTTTTAAGTGCCCATCAACCCTATTTACCTCATTCTCTGCCTGTCAGGAGGGGCTGGGGGGGATGTGACTTAGGGGGGGCATAGTAACCAATCAGAGCTAGAGAAAGAGTCTTGGTAATTGCCAATAGCTGGTAGTGCTGAGTGAATCTCTCTTGAAATACAGTGGTGTTTAGCAAAATTCGTTCTGCGACTTCAGAAAGAGCATCATCATACACACCTGCATATCTCTCCGTCTTTTTTCCATGACCACATGTTCGATACAAGGTGGCACTGAGCCCAGAGTCTACCCAAGGAAGCACTAGGCACACCCTGGATGGGCACACACACACACACACGCACACACACATACACACACAGCCTACCTGTATGCCTGCCGTTTGCTGAGTATCCTGAGGAAACCAGCATAGAACATGATAACCATCATAGAACATGCTAACTCCAAGCATACAAAATCTGGAACCACCCCTACAGAAGTGTGGGACTACAGCGTTTCCCACGGAGTCTCTACAACTAAGATCTAAATACACTGCAATTTCCTCTGGGCCATTTTATGATTGGTTGTGCATCGAAACCACAGACAAACAGCCAAGAACACGCTAAATGCTGCCAAATGACTCGTAACTCAAACTGAATATCGCTCCTAGTACTGACTTTCAGACTGACTTCTACAGCCTCCGGTTGGAGAAACGGTGCTGCTTCCTTTCTTCCAGGGCACAGGCAGTAAACGAAGATGCTAATTAAAATACCCGGCCTCCCTCCTTGCTGGTATTCAAGTGCCAAAACTCCGTACCACATGGATTAACAGTAAGGCAATTACAGCAATATATCAGAGTGTGGCTTACATCTAAACTTCGCTGGGAAGGTGCTAGCCTGTATTGAGAAAAATCAGAGGTACGTCACTGTTCACTTTCAGACATGGCCTATGGAAATATCCAGAAGCGCTAAGCCTGCGGACTGTCCTTAATCCTAATGTCTGTCTACAGCGTGGCGTATGCTTGGGGAAAAAGGAAGATGGGGGGGAAGAAGAGAGAGAAGCTCACCTAAAGGATTAGAATGGCAAAAAGGCACGAGATGTATTTAAATAGACAACCCCCCCCCCACACACACGTGGGGATCTGCGCTTCTCTCCCACCTCCCGCAGACCCACAGGCAAAATGAGGCTGGGCTGTGGGGAGCAGTGAGTCAAGGCAGGCAACCATTTTGAATTTGCGGCCGGCTTCGTCACCAAGGGTGGGCTGTTGTTGCATTTACATGCATGGCTGTGGATTGTGGATGCATGGCTGTTGGGAGCTTCGGTGTCCCACAGCCCGCATCAGTAAAGCTCACCCCAGCCCCCCAGTTCCACACACTGAGAATGGCACCAATTTACCTGCCCCCCCCCCCGGCATGCTAATGGCAGTTCACCGGCTGCCGGCGCCACAAGGCTGACATCCACAGGTGTTAAAACAATGTGAAGGGAAATTATTTAGCGCATGGGTTCTTTAGAAAGCATGTGTGACGCAGCTCAGCCCTGCCTGCCTGCCTGCCTGGTGGGGGGGGGGGGGCTTTTCCGCAGGAACACGAGGGGTACACCGATTAAGGGATGCGGGGAGCCAGGGAGCAGGGAGCCAGAGATCAAGGCAGGATAACAACTGAGGAAGCACTATGATGTACTGCAGATGGGAATATAATTCCCTATTAGGGTAAAATGATTATTCCATGAGATGTATGCTACTCTAATTACCAGAAACAACTTGTTATAGGGAGACAGACTTCTATATTTAGTTGTTTACGTCTTGGTTAATCTCGCTATGGATTTTTTTTTTATTATTAGAAGGAAAATGACAATTTCTATGGATACACCAAGGAGTGATATGACACTGTGCGTAAAGCATGTGTCCTGTAACTGTGGATGTTGTGTGTTCTGTTCCCATGGACTTTGAGGGGCCTGTCTTCTAGCTGACAGACAGCATGGCACAGACCTGTTTGCCATATGAGCTTCTGCTTGCAGGTGGGGCTCTAGGGGCGGGGCAATTCATAAAGTGGCGTGGCTGCCTCACAGAAACGGGTATAAAAAGGGAACTGAGGCTGTTTCCAGAGCCGCAGCCGGCAGCTTTACGTGAATGCAGTAGGGTACCTACAGGGGCATCTCTAGGGGAATAATTACTGCATAGAAATGGCTTTTATTATGGCTATCATTAAAGGAAAGAAACCATTTTGGAATTAGCGGCATTCAGAGGCCCTGGGCAAAGGCAGAGCATCACGACAGCCCAATACCACATGCACCAATATGTGGAACTCCTTTCTGCTGGTGATAAATATGTAAAGTAGGAAATTTACCTAAAGGAGTTAAGGGATAAACAAAAGGATAGAAATAACGTAGATGTAATTTCTCATTCCAAGGTCGTAATATGTCTCATTTTTTCTGACATTTCAAAACCGTTACGCAAGTTATTAAAAACAAAGGAATAGCAACCACTGATGATACTGAGTGTACGAAACAATAAGCGCACTATTTGGATAAGGTCCTCTTACTCATTTTTGTCAACATGCAGAGGGGGGAGGCTGGAGCTGTTTAGCTCACAATGCCCACACAAAGACGGCAGGCGCCGTACGCGGCCAAATCTATTTAAGTATAGCTTTGTCACTTTACGCCACGTTTATTAAAAGCACTGCATCGTCCATCTCTGAATTTAGACTGCTTTTCTTTAAACTTATGAGATCACTCAAATCAAAAACTGCTGATATTTTTACCTGTATTTTGATACACGAAGTGCTTTTTTTCTAAAAAAAAAACACATTAAGTGCATTTTCAACAAATATTTAAGCACACTTCCGATTGCATTCCAACAAAAAACAGATACATAAAATTAGTTACCATTATTAACGGGGCCACTTTTACGTTAAAGCACGTGGAAATCCAAGTTAAACTATAAAATAAATGAAAACAGCCTTAAGTTTAAGTGCGCGTTCCTTAAGATATTTAAGGAATGAATAATTCAATAAGGTAATTTTAGGATCTTCTGTTATGCACTGATTTAATTTCAAATCAATCTCGTTGAAGATTGTCTTCTTCTACTAAGCGTCGTTCGTATAGTTGTTCGTGTTGTCCGGGAAATGTATTGATATACCAGCAGTTAATTAGTTTTGACAATAAAAGCAATTTTCACAACAGTATAAATAATACAAAAATCATTACTAAATACCTTCCTGTATTAAAGACATCTCACTTAATTGTAGCTTTTACAATATATGCAACTCAGCCATCCGTTCTGAAAATGGTATTTTAACAAACGCCGATATTACCGACATTCACACACAGCACCTGAAACGGAATAGATTTGAATGCAAATATGATCTATACATATGCTAATAATTTTGCCCGCAGTCATTCAATTGTTGCCATCTGATCAGCACGCTGACAAGGTATTTGAAACGCCTGTCAAAGGTTTCGCCCTGGTAAGCACTTACTCCAACACGTTGTTGATTCAGTAAAACGTATTTTTTTTCTTAACAACACTGAGTACTTACTTCTGTGGCTGGAGTAACCGGGATAATAGCCATAGTAGCCTGTTATCCGCAGGATTCTATCCTCTATGTCGTGCACCCCATTGGCCGTCACTTTGACGGCATCGCCGTAACAAGGGCGAGTGTCCGAGCCGCCGGCTGAACGGGATGGCGATGTTTTCCCAGGCAGGTGCGTCGTCTTCAGCGGCTGCAGGCGAAAGCTGGGCCGATCTCCAGCGGTTTCCTCAAGTGCATCCACGTTGTTCATCCTAGGTCTTGCTGGGCAAAGAGCAGATCTCTGTCACTCTGCACTCACCACGCAACACAGCCTGACAGGAAACCGTGTGACAGCACGAAACGAGGCACACATTCCAGCAGGCTGGTTTTGTGAAATGTCAAGACAGAGCATGCAACTTGCGAAGCAGTTAGCGCACCTCTTACGATACGCGCAAGGGGGCGCTTTTTGTCACCTGGTTCGGGTTCCCGACCAGCGCGTGTCAATGCAATACAGCGCAATATTTTTCGACATGTGAATGTGCAGGGTGTTTTATTGAATACCATATTAAATATATGGAATACCAAGCTAGATGTACCTTTACGTTAAAAACACAAGAAACAAAGCATTACGCGCACCCGCTCTTTCCCCCAGGCTGCATCACGACGACATGATTGAACACACCTAAGTCTCTGTTGAGCTCGTGCTCATCTGCCTCCATCTGAAGACCACAAGGAGACGTAGCCCTCACGGCTGTCTGACAAATCCACTGTAACGATACGACTTGTTTCTTCGCGGATAATACCGAATGTATATTGCTGTGTTTTAATTAATTTAACGGTGTCATCTTAAAAGATTAATTAATTGATTGTTCCGCTTAATTAATTAGTTGGGCGCATTGGCGGTTCTAGACGGGGGCCAGGGTGGGCCAGGGCCCCTGTAGAATTGCTCTTGGCCCCTGTTATGGCCCCT
>JABFDZ020000030.1:2132577-2151609 GCA_019775955.2 Pollimyrus isidori | reverse complement strand
ACAAAATAAACTAATGACCCGTTTTGCCATTATCTATGGTTATAAATGTGCCCCCCTTAAAAACACACTGGCCCGACGTCGGCCCCCCTGGTGATTTTGGTCTAGAACCGCCACTGGTTGGGCGGATTGTAGCTTAATTTGTATAAGAAAATAACCAAATATATGTCACCTGAATAGGTTTTGACTTCATACAAGAAAAGGTATTTGATTGTTTCAGACGCTCTGATTACCCTGGTTTTTGCTGTGAAAGGCCAGCCCGCATCGTAGGCGATCGAGCATAGGGCGTCATTTGATTGGGGGGTGCAAAAAATCGAATGAATAAATCAGAAGAAATATCTCTGGTTAATTACATTAATTTTAATATTTCACTGCTTTTCTTGTGAAACAAACGTGAGCTCGCTAGTTGGTAGCTAGATACCCTGTGCCAGTGAAAGCTTGAGGTGAAAGGTTCAGGTCCAGAAAGCACAAATCCAGACCAAGGTTTTGTTTCAACCAACCAGTTCAGTATAAAGATTCACAATCATTCAGTACTGAACTGGTTGGTTGAAACAAAACTTTGATCTGGATTTGTACTTTATAGACCTGAACTTTCCACCTCTGCTGAAACCAGAACACCCAGCCCTGTTGTGACGTATTAACAAAGTGCTTGAAGCTGATGTCATATACAGTAGTTTAAGAATGCAGGCGTAAGTCCTACCCAATGGTAGGAAATCACTTTAATCTTTCACACCACTTTATTGGTTCAAAAAGATAACCAGTAAGATAGTAGAGGAGGTGAGTCCAAACAACTAGAGGAAGCAAGACATCTGATTGGTTGGTTCCACCTCCTCTAATTACTTGGACCCACCCTCTCTCTGAACCAAGCATTTATCTTTCTGCTCTCTGAACATTTTTGTGTAAGTGGAACTCCCATCAGCATAGCGCACACACAGGTGAGAGAAAAGTTTTGGCTCCAAAAACAGGGTCATTTAGCACATTTTTCAGGGAATTACAGGACTTGCTCAAGGGCCCAATGGAAATGTGATGACTATACAGTGCACCTTCCAATCCCAGTAACACAAGCCTAACCCTAATAGGCACTACTGGGATTTGAACACAAGCTCCTGTTTATAATACAGGTGCTTTAACTAACTAAGGCACAGTGCTCATATACTATAAATAATTGTCTGAAATCACAGTAATTGCCAGGTGTGTAGACATGCGTAAAATAGAAAGTGGATTGGAGTCAGGATACCACTGGTAGCTGAATGGGCCCTTGAAGCATCCAAATTGAAATTAAAGTGATACATTATATAATATCAAGCGAGGGAATGAAATATTGCATCTTCTGAGACAATAACAGAGTCATCATTGGTTGGTTTACGCCATTGCTATTGGTTTACACCATTGCTGGGATTAGGAATTGAAAGCCCAATGTCATTTATAAATGAACAGCTGGGTACTCAGTCTGGTGTGCGATCGTTTTTATAATGGGGGTGTTCGCTGGAATCTCTAAATAACTACACTACAAAGATATACAGAGCACGTCAGAAATGGCCGGTGGCTAATGTCTCTCGAGAGGGCATTACATATGTGTGTAGATAATGACTGAGCCAAGTTTCCGCAAGTGTCCCTCACCCGCTCGATTTCCTGCGGCATTAACGTCTGTCATTGTGGAAATTAAGGGTGGGGGGGTTGGATGAGCGGAGATGGAGCGCAAAGGCGAAAGAGTGGCGGTCAATACCTCTCTTCGTGGGTTTCGACAGTTATGTGCTTCCAATTGTTCGATGAATTACAGTGTGTCATGTGACAGTTGCATAGGATGAAGTGGGCTTTCTTTAGACAAGAGGAAGATTCTCTCTATCCAGACTGGTGCCCCTTAACTTGGTTTTCCTCTACTGAGGGGGTGTTTTTAGGTTCTGTTACACTAGGATCGGTTCCCCCGGTTGTACATGCTGCCCAGAAAGACTGCTGACTGTCATTTTTCAAATCCAATAAAACTAAATGCGGAATTCCAGTGTCTGTCCAGGTCCTCAGTACATTGTGTGAAATTGAATTCAGGAGTGTGAAATATACGTACATGTCTTGGCCTTCTTGTGCCGACACATGCTGAGTGCCTTATTTCTCATGCTGCCATTTTTTTAGCTCTCTATCTCTCTCTCATTCCCCTGCTGTCTGCCTTTCTTTCACCATTTCTAAATGTGTGACAGTGACTGTCACCAGTGCTTATCTCTCTCCTTCCTTCACGCGCTGTTTCTCCCATTTCGTCCCCCTCTATCCATATAGTGATGGCGCTGCTGCTGTTTATTTCTGTCCCCATAAAATTATTTAGATCGATTGCCAAATAAATTAACTGGAATTTAAGCATCTGCCTACGCCCTCTGACCGTGTTTCTTAGCTTGCCGGTGAATTGAGCTCTAAGCTCTTGGCTGTGCAGTGTCCCTTTGTGGATTGCATTCCACAGAGTCCCATTGTAATGGATTTGATGACCTGGAATGGTTCGATGACTAGAGAGGCTGAGTAAAACGCTGGCCGGCACCAGGCAAAATTTATCGGCTCAGTCTGCTGAAGTGTAGCTCCTCCCAGAGTCACAATGAGCCCCAGGTGTGTGTAAATAAACAAATGAAACATTTATGGAACAATTAATGAATCAGAACATGTTACAGTGCTGACATTAAAAGAAAAAGGATCACACAGTTTAGTACCTTTGATTATAGGCAAAAAAAGTACTTTAATTTTTGGTCCACTGCTTTTACCCCAGGTGTGATTCTGATTTATTAAGCTCCCTAAAGCATTTGTCCATGTGGTCCTCTGGGAGTGACATTTTAATGGGGTGATGTAGCATCTCCTGGGAAATGCCCTCCTGATGTAGCAATCGGTTTCACTGAGGCGGCAGAAAGGGTTCATTTATTACCGACTTCACCCCGATGCAGCACCCGGCGGGGAGTACAGTGCACATCCCACAAGTTTTGCAGAGGGAGCAGCTCGACACCGCATGTGATGAGAACAAGGGTGGAGCACTTTTAGTGCCTTGTTGTATGGCCAAAGTAAAGCCAGCCTTCTAACTTTAACTTAGATAGCAGTAAGTGCTGTATTTGCTTCTTATAGTGGCAGGGCGTGTATCAACGAGGGTGTGTTTCAACGATCCCAGGGGCCCCGGAGTAACTGCAGCCCTAAAAAATCTGGAACATGATCCGATTGATCTGGGTTGGGGGGCCCAATATAATATGCTTTTGCGGGGCCCAAAATCTTTAGCAACACTCCTGGATGGGGGGTCCGGGAAGGGGGTAGCACGTTTGGAGTGTGTTTTTAAGAAGTTGAGTGTTTTGCTCAGCTTTGGAAAACTTTGCCATTAGGATACATTCCACATCCTGCCTATAGTAACCTATTACCCACTTTAATTGTTCTAGTGAGTATAGTCAGTTCTGTCTTCCCACTCTGTTCTATACACCATTGTGTATTTCCATCCCAGAATCTCATGCAATTTGTGTCCCTTGCGGTATCTATAAGACATCTAAATGCCTTAGCCTATACACAGCCAACTGCTCCAGTTTCATTCCAGTCCTCTTCCTCCGGTCATAATTGCATATACGGTCCATGAGTTCTGGCATTATTTTTGTATCCCTTCTGCAGCAAAATTAAGCAGTGTTTGTTCTATCTGACAGGGAGTCTTTATGATCCTCTGCACCAATCAGCGCTCAAGTTAATCAGGTTGAAAAAAAAACTACTGATCAACTTATTTGCCGATACTGTGATATATGTCTATCAATAAAATGCATTTGTGTTGAGCAGGAATCACTTACTATGCAAATAAACAATACTGTGCTTCTTCAGTTTATTTAGCTGCTGAACAAATGGGGGAAATCCAATGCAAGTTTATGGTACTCAGTGGAAATCTGTGCTAAATTGTTGGAGATCTGCATAGGATGTCCAAACAGGATTGAGTAGAACTTAGCCTATTTTTAATAAACTGTTCTGTTCAAATCTTACCTAGTATCCAATCTAACATTCAGGCTATATGTTTTTGTTAGGTTTATAAAAAGAAATTATCCAGGTTCCTAAGACGGTCTTTGTGCTGTCCAGCTTCCTGATAGATTAGAACATCTGGTTGTATAGTCGTGTGAATGGGTCTTGGTCACTCTGTCTAGCTTTATGGACCTGCCCCGCATCAGAAAATGGAAGCTGCATGCCTTACATTCCCATGTAGACCCTAGGCAAAGTGAACATTCCAGAATACCAGCGATGAATGTCTCTCAGAGTCCTTTTACGTTTTTGTTTTCCTCATCTAACCACGTGGTTAACAGACCGAGGCGATTCAATACGGCATGAGCTGGCTGATTGTCTTCTAATTGTTTCTCGAGACTCAATCAATTTCAATCTAGGATGCTGGCAGCTCGGGGACGACCAGGAAGCGAATGTCCAGCTTCTGTTGCGTCGCTCATTGTACGTTTCATTTGCAAACGGAGGAGGTCTGTGATAGGGTGTGCCTCTGGATGTACGGCCTCCACCTAGCAGACAGATCTGGGGGACATCCGTAACATCGCTGGCTGCTTTTTTTGCCATTCTTTCTGGGGTTCAGTCCATTTCTCGACGATTCTCTATGCACACCGATGGACAGTCACACCATCCATGTAAGAAAGGATTAGCAAATACTTGCTTGCGCTATGCAGGATTGCAGGAGTCCGGAGCCGATTCTGGAAGCAACAGGCCTGGAACCAGGTTGGGGCACCAACCCATCGCACAGTACACACACCATTTACAACTACAGACAATTTGGTAACTCAGATTCACCTTAGCATATTTTTGGACTGTGGAGGGGGGCATGATGTCACAGGGACATACACAGCTGGGGTGGGAACCCACTAATCACGGCACCACTATGCTACTGGATTTAGTAATGAGTTACTAAAATGACAGTAAAAATTTAATTTAACAGTAATATTGCCCTGTGCTTTTGACTGCTGACCTCTTGGTTGCTCATTTCTTCTGTGAATCAAATGCTCACTTGCAATTATGTGAGCACTGAGGATTCTGTTCGTAACTGTTCAGCTGCTGTGTCTGGCAACGGAAACCAAAGGAAATATCTCTGAGGGGATGGCAGGTTCTGTTCTCCACACGGACCTGCCTGGTTGGGTGACTCTGCCGCTGACACTGTCCTCCCACCATGTTCTCTGGAACGCGAGAGGATTTCTCTGTATTTCATCACACGTTTCTCACCATGTGCCTGTGGTATGGTAATTGCATTTACCACTGCTGATTGGTCTTCTGTTTGTGCCGGTACGAAACTTCCAAAACCCTATTAGACGAAGTAAGTGGATTTGATTGGGTCGCCTGACTTGTCTTCAAGATAAATGGAGCTGTCGGCTGGAGGCAATCGGACCGGGCCAGGCGTGCTGTAACCTTGACAGTGTATCCTGTCTGGGAGTGGAAGATCAGACAGTGTTAGACCACTAAGAGTTTGTGCCCTGAAAAACAAATCAATGTGAGGCCTGTGTTTTTCTACTGAGAAGGACTCAAGGCACCACCTCAAATACCGTCACCAGGTCACCTTAGGGATCCCTGACTACACTGACAAATGCCGTCCCAATATCAATATTCCATGTGCACTAAAGATTACTTTCCACAGGTCATGGGGAAAAAAAGCCGTATAAAAAAGACTTTCTGGGTTATAGATAGAAGGGTGGATTGTGGAATCTGCACACCCTGGGAAGGTCGTACCTGAAAGGCTGATAAATATTTAATGTTTAATTATAACGGAGATTTAATTAGAAGGACGGGAGCTCTAAATGCAGGGAGTGGGCATGCACTTGGGCCCCAGCTAGGCTGAAAGACATGTAACCGTCACAGGAAACCGATTCAAAGTCAGCTGGTTTGTCAAAAAGGGGTCGATATCGTCCATCACCAAGCAGCGAACAACCATCACTGGGGCTCCTAACAATGGCCGGATTTTTATAGTCTGTGTCTATGTCCCACTAATGGATTCATATTTTTTGTGGGTCTATTGCTGTTACAGATGAGGCACATTGTCACATGAGGATAAAGCCGCCATTTTGCTGTTTAAGAGGAACTTTTGTTCAGAACTGTTTGCCTGGTTTTTACATTGACATATTTTTGCAGCCCAGAAAATGTGTGAAAGTAATTGCAGTTAAGAAAATCATTCTGGGATTCAGCACCAAAGCTCTTCATGGGATTTAAACCTTTAACCATTCAGTTATCGATCAAAGTTCTTAACCACCAAGTGAGCTGCTCATCTTTCCTTTTTCTCACCTCTCTTTCCTCACCCACACTTCCTTTTGCTCCTTTCTTGTCCTCCTCTGCTCAATGTCCCCCTTCTATCATTTACATTAATAATAGTTAGCTCGTCTCATTACTTGCCAAGGCAGTGACGCCAGACCGCTACAAATGCATTCGTTACAGCAGGGGACACACATTAGCTTAGCTAATCTGTCTGATCATTACCTAACACACACACACACACACACCCACAGACACACACTATCCCAACGAAATGTAAAATTAGGTATCAACAGGAAGGTGACGTGTTTGACATTGTGGCTGCCCTGCCTTTGCAAACATGGGCTCGGATCTGCCAGAGCGAGTGAGGCTCCTCCTATACCAGAAGGTCTCCGGGAGGCTGGTGGCATTTCTGGGAGCGACCCACTTAGAGACGACAAAAAACCTACAGTGCCCTTAAGCGGCATGTGTGCATGACGGATTGTGACAAGACACCATTCCAAACATGACGGGCCAAATTGCGACGCCCAACAGCTTGGGAAAACGGCACTGGGCTTCGCATTTCGCAGTCATACAGAAAAAATATGTGGAGTCACTTCTGCGGCCTGTTGAAAGAGCCATTTTTTATCTGTACGTGCATCTCCTGAGACGTTCCCTATGGCTGTCCCACATTTTAATGTCACTTTAAATGCCCATGAACCTTAGTTACATGAGCTTCTCCCGCTGACGGCGTCCCACCAGTGCCAGCTAGCGGAAATCTTCGGAGACCAGCATGCAGTAATGCGTGCAGAGATGCCTTCGGCCTTCTCCGCCTCATAACCACGATACGGCGGGAGGAGCGCCAGCATCCGAGCCGCTAAGTGCAAGAAAAAAAACCCTATAAAAATAGAAGCTGTGTCTTCAGATGCCCTTGTTGGAGCGCCAAAGGAAGGCTAATCGATTATGCCCTTCTACGTAAGGAGCCTGGGCTTTCGTCGTCCATGGCAGGAACGACGACGCTGCTGAAATCCTATTGGTTTATTTAATGCGACCATGCCGGACGCATTATCAGATGACCTTTCGTTAAGCATGACAAGCAGCCGCACTGCCTGCGGCAGCGAATGAGAGCGTGTTCGGGGCCCGTGACCGTCCCCGGGAGACCCGTGCTAATCCAGCCTGCAAGAAGGAGACACGGACGGGGCGGGTGTATGATCACACGGAAAATGTTACTGTATACCAGTGTCAGGATAGTATTATGAAAATGTCAGGGAGCCGTGTGCACTTTTGCATGAGCACACCGGCTTGGGTTTTTCAGTCTGCGGCATCGAGACAAATTGCAGCGTGCGCCTCACGGGCTACCCTCCAGCAGGCGTAAAATGACAATAGTGACGAACATCAGTGACCAACTTCCTGGACAGCAAGTGTCACGCAACTCAACTCCAACACCTTGCTATTTCCTAGGGCAGAAGCAAAGCGCTGGGCCATTTAAGGGCCTGATGGCCAAAAGTACTTTAAGACAGCTTACGCGATACCTTTAGAGACTCAGCCCTGCTCTACCATCGCTGTATGTCTTTGTATATGTATGAGCTCAGACGTTCAGCCATAAAAAGCAAACAACACTGGATAATGAATTCATACACTGGAATTATTCCAGGGCCCCAGTCTACACACACATTTCAGTACAAAGCGAAGCTGTTTTCTACAGGGGAATATGAAAGCCAGGGGAAAATAGATGGGTGTATTAAAACTGTCAAGGGCACCAATGTGCTGGTGGAGTATTGTGGTAAAAGTGCTAAATGGTGTAATGGTATAAATGCTGTAGTTTTAATAAGATTTGCCATTAAAGGATATTAAAAAGAATTTTATGCTCTTTCAGACCTTGCTGTAAGATGGTAACAGTTCCTGTCATTCAAGACAGTAATTACAGCAAATATGTACAAACTGTCCAAGAAACCAGTGAGATACTTTTAGCTTTTAGCCTCCGCCCATAAACACTGAAATATAAATCGCACACATACAGATTAGCTGTTTAAGAAACATACAGAGTCTCAGATTAAGGCGAGATGAACTCGCGATGCAGATCACGGCGGACTGTCACTGTAAAGTCCATGTGTATGACTGTACAATAAATACTGTTGCTTTACAAAAAGCAGGACCTGTACTGTGTTAGTACATTCACAAGATAATACACCTACATACATCACAAAAGGGTTTGCGCCTTCCGGCAATCGAGAGGTTAAATCACAGCACATGTGTGCAAATACAGCCATGTGAGGATGGCAATTAAGTCTGTCATAGTTGTACATGTGTTATGGAAAACAGTATATATACCAGAGAGGCCCGCCTGTTTAAATGAATTACGACGACAAGCAAACCCGGAAGAGAATCTGAGAATTAAAGATAAACACCTGGAACGAACTGCCGTCAGAGGGACGTATCAGCCGTGAACATCAAGGCTCATGCAGCAGCTGTGGATTTCATGGTGACACCACAGCCAACCAACAATACTTGTCCAAAAAAGAAGAGGTTGTTGGACCTTGTTAATCAGCCAAAGACAGAGTCCATTGGTTAGTCCGCTAATAGTGTGAATTACTTGTGAAGAGGCGTTCGACGCCTAAAAGGTCACTAAGGAAATTTTTAGATCAAATTCAGTCCCGGCAATCCAACGTGATCGTTCACGCAGTGGGGAACCGCGTTTCAGAATGAGTGTTACGCACCATTCGGATCTACGGTGTTCTTTTTTGGAAGGGATTGCTGTCTTGGCTCTGCCCGCGATCACAATTGCTCACAATGATGGAGGAGGACGGAAAGTAGAACCTCTTCAGAACCAGTTATTTTGTTTAACATGCAGGTCCGCGGTCCACGGCGGGAGCAGGTTCGAAGGGTTCTTCTGCGGTTGCCATGGCGGTCCTGGGATCCTCTTGCTGGTGCTAAAATTCATCCTCTGAGCTGTCAGCCAGCAGCATGGCTCGGTCCTGCCTGCTGTTTGTCTCTGGGCTCTGAAGATGCGAGTCACGCGACAAGTGTTACGTGGGCCATGGCAGGAACGCAGCCACACAGCACAGGCAGTCCACAATAAACTGAAAATAAGATTTCATACCACCTCCACCTGCCCCCCCCACCGCAGTAAAGCTATCTGCCTGCCCCGCCTTCCGCTGTTTGTCTTCCTCCCTCAAATCCCCATTAGCTTCAAACAAACAGCCTCTCTGCGGACCAGCAAGCCTTTCTGCTTCCGTCTCTCCTCTCCTCCTCACCTTCCTCCGCTGGTTCTTGAAGCTGTTATCCCTCCTCTTGCGGTGCATCATCTTGATGCTGTAAAGAGCCCCCAGGATGAAGAGGGCCCCGGCGATACCGATGCCCACCGGTGCCAACATCCCAGACACGTAGCCCACCTGCAGAAGTGAGGAGGCGGTGGGGGGGGTTGGGGGGTGAGCTTCAAACTGCACTGCGCCACTTCCAACTTTTAAGAGTGTAAGATCTGGTGCCAATGCACAAATGCACCACACCTGCATTATGAATTATTAATGTAGAGGGCACTTAAAGGGTGGATAGCATAAGTTTATTTTACCCTCAGATGAAACTTATATGTAGAAAATATAAGTCTATTGGGTCATTGAGGGACACGTGCAGACCAATCCACTTCCTCTGTGGAAGATGACAACTAACCATATCACAAATCTGGCAGATGGGCACTAACCTTATCACAAATCTGGCGGATGGGCACTAACCTTATCACAAATCTGGCGGATGTGTACTAACCTTACAAATCTGGTGGATGCGAACTAACCTTATCACGAATCTTCTCTACCCAGCTGCGCACTGAAAGAGAGGATAGAAAAGTGCTCATTGGCTTGTTTACCCAGAAGTACAAGGATGCTTTACGCAGCTGATCCGAAAGAGACTTCCTGAGGTTCAGTGCAAGACCAGCGGTTACTGTTAATATGGGCGACTTGATTAGTCTTTGGGTGCCATCTTGTTTTCCATCGACGTTCCTATCCTTCCACTGACTCTACTCAGTGGCCTTTTCACATGCCACAGCAAGTACACTATTCTTTCGATGTGCCCCTGTAGGCAGTGGTGGGGGTTTACTTTGTATGCCTCTCAAACACTTGGGACAGTCGTGGGTGAAACTGCTGCTCTGTTGTGCAGAAAGTGGGCTCTCGGGGTTTGGAGGGAGCGGGAGCAGAGCCGCAGAGGCGGGGGAATTTATGAGCGTCCCAGAGGCCAAACAAGCATGCGGCACATTTTAGCCAATTTCTTTGCATTTGCTGTTCCTGCAGCCAAGGTGATGGATGGCAGAGGGTGAAAGGGAATCTTGGAGGAGAAGCAGGTTACGGGCCTCTTTATAGAATGGGTGAAGGATGGCTGTTTTTATTTCCACTCTCCGCGATTCAGAAACGCCAGCGTCACACCGGGAGCGGCACCGGAAAATTTCAATCTAGATGAGAAAGAAATGCCGCAAAATCGTGACGTATTTACATCTGATGTCTCTGCCACTGCTTTCTAAAACAATTCAGTCATTTGGGCCTTCGAGGCTTCAACGATGGTAATGGAGGTGAGTGACCTAAGTCACTCCTCCGGAGAAAAGAGCAGAGGGGAGGACAGAAAAGTGCCCAATTTTATGTCCTTGCATAAGAAGTCACCCACCCTCAGACAAACCCATGCAGGTGGGTTCCTTACTGTTGTCAAGTTACTTAACTGTAAAATGCACAGAGACCATTCCAAAGGGAAGGTTAACGGCACACCTGGGATTTAGAATAACCCTGCGGTCACTATTCCATTAACTACTATTCTAATCTCACTCCTCTAAAAAAAAAATAAAATAAAAGGCCATCTTAAGTAACATGTATCTTAGAGGTTAGTAGTTAAGATCTTTATAAAACATTGGTCAGAATCCAAAAAAAAACAAAAAACATCCCCAATACACGATCACAAACCTTTAATAAGCTCGTTAAAGGGATATGCTGCTACCATCTACAAACAGGCTCCCTGCAGCCCAGCCTGGAACCAGATCTTAGAAGGTGTGCAGCAATAAGAGGGAACTGCTGATGTCACACATTTAATGCTTATGCCTGACGGGCCGCCCTCATTGGTCAGCTTTGGAACGGATTAGGTTCTGTTGCAAAAACGTCTTCAGTAAAACTGACAACCTCGAGGGGCCTGACATTCACCATTTACTTGGGGGATTCACATTTTCTGAGATGGTGCCTTGAGAAGTCTTTAGTGCTTCTACCCGGGGGGGGTAGCTGCAGCCTGGACGCACCGCTCACTGGGCCCGGCATGGAAGCAGATCGCACATGGTGTTCAGCACACACTTACTGTTAAGGCCTGCCAAACCACCCTAGCTGCTATTCGGTTCCTGCCATCGTGCTTGGAGCAGCATTTTGTGCTCTCATTCCGAGGGGCCGATGCAGTGCAGACCCACTATAAACTGGGCCCACACTGAAACTTGGTTCAGCAGAGCCAAGCTTCACAGTGGACGCTGCTTTCACTAAAGCCACTGATTCCACACATTTTACCACCCCTCCCCCCTAAATCTGGCAAAGGGGAGGTATGAAAATTTCCATTACGAATAAAAATGTGTGATGTATGGAAAATACTGGTCAGGAGGCTTTTGGATGACAGAAAAGAGACAGACAACTCATACTCTTCTGGTTGGCACTGCACAGTGAGGCAGGGCCTGATTACTGTTCAGACTAAATCTGCTGAAGACGAACCTGTCAGCTGCTCCCCCGGGACAGAATAACACGTCATCGCCCACATCATACTCAGCGATGGGACCCGGCAAACACCCAGCCGGCAACGTCCCAGAAGTGAAACTGTCCCCCGGAAGTGGGACACAAGCCCATAGGTAACATCTCAACTGCTCTGCATCCCTTTCAGCAGAGGCACCGTGACAGCTGTCCCATGTCAGGCAGGATGGCCGTATTCTGCCACGAGTTTGCGTTGCTTGCGATCCAGCAGCTCTAGCTGAGTCGGCCAAATACTGCCGTCTGGTGCCGAACCCGCAAGAACAACGCAGCCTGTAAATAGAACCCAATCAGCTGGGGCTGCCCTTCGTTCTCAAGCCTGCGGTTGGCGGACAACGGCTCTGCAGAGCCACAAGGCAGCCGGCTCTTCTGTCGGCTTTGATGTACCCTCCCTTTGGGGATACTGAACATTGACGGTGTGTCAATCATTATTACAGACTTACTCCCACAATCCCCTGAAGTCAACCAAGCAGTCAGACTGAGCATGGCGCTGTAAAGAAAACAGACGGTTCGTCAATTTTGATAAGTCAGGGATTGAGGAGACTGTCACATTACCGAAATGCTGTCCCACCTACGGTATGACATAAGCCCTTTTTGTGGTATCGATGAGGCTTCCATGGAGGTCATGACAGCAGGCCGATGTGTAGAAGATGTCAGATGTGTAGATGATGTCACCATTGGCACTACATCAGAGTGATGCTCAAGCACCCTAGAGGTGCTGCTCCATCCAAATTTGCATGTCTCCTAACAGGATTCAGTCCAATACATAAACTGTAGTTAAACACATAAATTAATTAACATTAATATCTGTTCTCCCCTAGTGCCCTCCATTGTTGATATTGGGCTAGTAAAGCAATGATATACGCCTCATAGACCCCATTAACATGTCGCGATGACTTTGTTATGTTCTTCTTAGAGTCACGTGAAGGACTGTGCCTAATCAGCCTAATTTGGACTATGCCTTACAGTACTCTGAGTTCCAAAATGTCTTGTGTGTTTTAGAATATGTGAGACTCTGCAGCCCTCTAGTGGACAGAGTTCAAATCGCAGTTACGTATTGGTTAAAATATGTGCCTCAATTACCTGCGGAAGATTGAACTCTCAAGTTCAATACTTCATAGTACATGAAGTAAATAGATCTGACGTGTGGCTATATTAAAAGATTAAAGCCCAAGACAGGAATAGACTCTCCCAAAATACAGTACAAATACTTTTTGACTCCTTACCATGAATAGTCATGCATACATACCTAATCCTTGATGGCGCTGCACCCATATGGAGTTTGAGTAGAGGTGATAAGGGACATGGCTGTAGGTGTGAGGCACAGGGGTTGGTGTGGGAGTCTCCACCAAATCCTCCTGGCTCTCCTCTTCATCAGAATCCTCTGTGTCCTCATCCTCCTCATCCTCATCGTCGTGTTCCTCTGTGAGGAGAGTCGGAGGGGTTTTTTTTTTAGAAACAGACAAGTTCTGAGGGGTTTTCCCAGGCACGAGTCAATACCTTCAGATTCTGACTCTTCCGGGACAGACTTGTTTCTAGGTGATGACAGATTGGTAGTCTTAGCCATAACTGTAAGGAAAGAACCTTCGGTACTCTTTGCAGCTTCACTGTCATCTGAAAAAGCTTCTGTAGTCATGCCCAGTTCTATAGAAGTAAAGAGGAAATGAAAAAATATGAATCATATGCATCATAGGATGTAACAGTACATATGAATGTGCTGGAATTAAACGCATCTCCTCACCCACAGAGTCATACTCCAGTGGGGGTCCTGGAGGGGGTGCTGTGAGGGGTGACAGCACAGAGGGACTGACTATGTCAGAGATCTCAGTTCCCGACATCTGCCAAGGTACAAAGGGCCCCTCTGGCACGGTGGGAGACACAGTTTTTGAGGAGGAAGAGTAGGATGGGTCTAAATCTGGAGTCATCACTTCAGAAGACTCTGAACTTGCTAGCACTGTAGGGGGAGACTGCATAATGGAAGGGGTGCCAGTGGTAATTATCCCGTCCAAGGGGCCATCCAGTGGCTCAAATATGAGTGGGAGGTCCATGTCCTGATTCGGAGACCCCCCATCTGAAACTGGGGGTTCCTCCCCCGCTGTGGCTTCCAGTCCAGATCGCACGGGTGCAGAGGATGGGTGTGCAATATCAAATATGCCTCCCACTGTGGATGACAAAGATTTTTTGGAAATCACACGGTATCATGCCACTCAAATCTGGAAACCACCTTGCTCGAAATCTGCACAGACCCCACAGGATGTGTATAACATGCCACGGCCTCACCCCCGTTTAGACCCGAGCTGTCACAGGTTCCCAGCCCTGTTTCCAAAAACAGCAACCGATTAGGATGCCACTTGGCCAGGTGGGATTTCGAGGAAGGCATACAAAATGAAGTGGTAAGTGAGTCCTAAAAGGATAACTCTTATCTCCATGGACTCTGCTAGTTTTATCAATCTCCCCCCCCCCCTGCAGAAACATCTTAGCCCTGCAGAAATTCAGAATACCACATGTATATTCTACCTTGGCTACCTATCATGATACTGGCTATGAACTGAGGAACACAGTATCCTGCCTCGACTTGTCTGGAAAGACCTCACTCCATTAAAACCATTACCTCCATTCTGGGGCAAAAAAACGTCCATCTGGGAAGGTGTAGAAACTTGGCCAGTTTGTTGTTTTTGGGAGCCTGTCCAAGCCAAGGTCTCTCCTGAGTTACTTTGTTTAGGTGCAGAGTTGGCTGGAAGGTAGGGTGGAGATGGAGCAGCGCCCCTCTCCCGCAGAGATGCTGCTGGTGGAGTTGAAAGCTGGATCACATCCAGCAGTGCACCATGTCTGGCCCCAGATTTTTCTTCAGGCCCTGACTGCACAGTATTCTTCTTAGTTGTGTCGTTGACCATTGCTACCTCCCAGGAGAGGGCATCTCGATGCTTTGTAGCACGTTCCTCAGCTCTCTCTACCACAGTGTAATTTTCCTCAATCCCGGTTTCCTTGGAGAGCTGGCTTTCAGTGTCATGTCCCAGCTCTAAGGTTCTCGCTCCATGCCCAGCCTGGCCTGCAGCTTGGCTCGCCATATCCGAGTCTGTTTCTGGGCCCTCATTCCTTGAAAAGGCCATCTGCGCCTCTTGTGGGCCACTTGGCACTAGTCCTGGTGGCACTGCAGAGGCAGGAACTGGGCCATGTAATTCGCTGCTGGCGATTTGCTCTGATTCTCTCAAAAGGGCCATTTCCCTTTCTGCTTGTAGGGTCTGTAGCACTGGAGGGACTGCAGAGATGTGGTGCACCGTTTTGTCCTTAGCCACCACCTGCACGGGAGAACCCTGCAAACCCTGGGCAGTGGAACCCAATATATCTGATGTCATACCTGGTGTCTCAGTATTTATCGTCAAGGAGCCGATACTCAACTTTGCTCCTTGGGACAGACTTTCTTGATTAATCCCTTTAGCTGAGCCCATTTTTGGCTCTGTACTCAGGCTCTTCCCTGGAACTGGTATATAGGTGTTGGTTCCAATGTACTTCGACATTTGACCATCCTGGTCATCGCCCTCTTCCTGTGTCTGCGGTGGTGAGCTCTCATGGTCACTCAAGAGTATCTCTTTAACAAAGTCCAACGCCACTGAAGCTCTGACAGGATCCTCGGTGTAACTGACAGATACACCCTCCATCACCGACCTTGAACTCTGGAAGCTGGTCTCCCCAGTTGGAAATTTCCCCATCTCACTGGCTGGCTTGGTGTTCTGTGACAGCCCACCTGGAGCTGCTGTTGGGCTCGTGGATGTGACAGGTGCAGCAGCGGGTTTACTGAGAGTGTCCTCTCCCTCATACTGGCCCTCTGTGGGGTATTGTGTCACCACAGCTTCCTCAGTCGGCCTTTGAGCGGTTTTCACTGCTGAAGTGTCACTACTCAGGGTCTTAGATCCTTCAGCTGGGAGTGGTGCGGAGTGGCCCAAAAGACCAACTCCAAGGAGGATGCACAGCTGGAGGGGCAGAGCACCAGCCATCTCTCACGATTAGGTGGACATGAAGCTAAGGTGTACAAGGGCAAGTCTCGATCAAAACACCTATAAAAAAAATATGGAGAGACTTTAAGTTCATGAAGTCATTAAAATATAGGCAGCTCTGTCATGTATTAAAAATCATTCAATAACATGCAAGGCCTTGTGTAAACATATTGGTGTAAATGAGATTTCACTGGAAGCAGCAATCCCTTCAAAGACTGCTGTGGCGCTAGTGTAGTGGATGTAGCTGCTTTATTTTACTGGACAAGCCCGACGCAGCATCCCAGAAGCACTGCAAAAATGAAATGCTAAAAGCTTTAAAAAACTCCCCATTTGGCCCATCCCACCCAAAGTGGTCCTGGATCTAAAAATACAAAATGCTTCCCTTGTCTATAAAATTAACTTTTTTGGGATGTCAGATATCCAGAAAACCCATCTGGGGTATGTGGGATAGTGTTCTGATGTTGAAATTGACATACACAATTTAATGATAATATCGGAAAAATCAACAGAACATTATGCGATCTAAATACCATTTTATTCATTAAACTTCTCTCATATATTACATTTTCTATGATAGATATACATATAAACTAAAAAAAAAAAATCTAAAGCCTCATGGACTTCACATTGGGACAAGGCAAGCATGAAGTAATGCACCATGGAGGCGGAACATAGGTAACATGAAACATGATTTTTTTTCCATAGGCTTCCAAAGATTTATGTCAGGTTCTCCAAATTTAGGATTTAAAGTAAGAACATGCATGCAGATATAATTTCAGAACCATTCAGACAAAAACCTTGTTAGTTTGTGAGTATTACATAACTGAAAACTTGTAACATACATAACGTTACGTGTGTTACAATCAGTTTCAGCTGGAGTAACACTCCATAAAGGCCACACCAAAACACTTTTCTTCTTTTTATACGTTGGAATATTCTTCAATCTTTATTAAGTAAGCAAAGAAGTTTATGCCTGCCACAGACAAAAAAACCTTCATCGGGTGAAAAAATTATGTTTAATGCTAAATTTCTAGATTTACTTTGTACAAAACATTCTTATCATTGTCAAAAGCAACCATGCCAACTGGTACTGGTGGATCAATCTTACCCAACATATTTTCAGGCCTGTAATAAATGGCATCTACTTGCACTGGCCAAGACCATTTGCCCTTCCTTACAGGTTTCATTACAGATACCCTAGTGTCATTACCTATGATCTGAATCACCTCACCAGGGAAGGTGCACCCATCATACCTTACAAGAACCCAGTCACCAATTTTCAAACCATTCTTTTTGGGAGTAGCCTGTGGGTATATTACAAAAACCAATGGTTCATTATCCATGTCTGTATCAAACAAGTTGCATATTGAACCATCTGTACACCTAATAGTATGAACTTTGCTGATACCAGGGGCAAAAAGAACACCAGACCACGGATTCTCTCTCTCAACAAACTCAACTATTTCAGACTGTGGAATGTGCATAACCTTTACCCCAGGCATCGATTTCTGGGCTACATCACTGAAATCTTTAGCAGACTGCACAATGGTGGCATTGGGACCCTTGCTCATCACTTTTCTTCTGACAATTTACTTGGCAGCTCCACCGACACCATCAACAACACCTTTCCCACGAGAAGTAGCAAAGTACTTCCATGTAACTGTACACTGATACCTGATGGAAAGTTCAGTAACCACTTATAACCATGAATTTATTCTTAAATTTTGATGATGGACCAACTGTGCAAATAATGAATTCATCACCTTCTTCAAAATGTATTTGTTTAGCTAACCTTAACATGAAAGTGTACACAGAATCCTTGCCTTTATCTTGGCTATCTGTAACAATCAAGAATGATTTACAAGGGGCAAGTTTCCTGTAAAGAGCTGCAGTATAGAGTTTGACATTCGTTCGTGACCAGAGTGCTGATTGAATTTCATTTTGATATTCACAAGAATATGCCATTGCAAAATCACATTGGAGTAAGTATACATCTGGTTTTGACTTGTCAGTTTAAAAAGACTAGAACTGAATATGTTTCACTCTAACATGTTCTTGATAATCTACCCAAGATTCAAAAATTTCCTCTTGAGTTCTCCAACACAACCTTACCTATGAACAATTTGCAACCTTCCTGTGTCTGGAATTTTTGCCCACTGTTTCCATGTAACAAAAGCATCATCTTTTAGTTCAATTTACAATCTTGTTGACAAACATCACAAGTACCCTTCCAGCAGGAAGAGTTCAAATCACTTTCATCATACTTCACCTTTAATGCATCAAGTTTTAATTTGAAATTTTCATGTGTTTTGCTTTTAATCTGAAAATGGTTTCTTTCCGCTCGTGTCTAGCATTCCTTACAACAACTCTTCAACTACAATTTTAAATGGTTTCTGAATGAATCTCTGTGAAGCCATAAACAAGTTGACTGGAAACCAGGTGTAAAGCATTTGAAATTGTGCAAAACTCACTAAAAGGTCGTCTTAATTGTTGATGAGCATTTTAAATCCATAAACAAATATTTTTAATTGTGAAATAACTGCTAGATAAAGAAAACATTGCTCGTTTCAGACATGTGACACACGTAACATTTTTTCTGTAACACACGTAACGCTGAATTTCACCTAATAAAGTTCCCTGAAATCATTTTTTTTTATTCCACTTATGCTGCCAAATAGTAGTGATACCATACTGTTAAATAATGATAACTGAAAATATCATTGAACACTTTAACAGAACTTTCCGAGTTCTGAAAATTTTGTAATTTCTTTAAATCGTCTGAATGTAACATACGTAATGCTACTTAATCTATGCCTGAAAAAAAAAATATGAAGATTATTTTTTTTTCAAATGCTAAATTGTTCAGTATTGATGTAGTAACATATCTGTAAGAAAAGTTTTCAGATTAACATTATAGTAAAATAGCTACAGAAATCCAAAGTTCAAAAAGTGAGTCCAAACTGTAACACACGTAACATTAAATGGGCCACTTCAGTACTTAACATTTATTCACTGAAGTAAAATAAACCCCTTTATAGCATGGTAATAATAATAAAATAATAAGTATAAAAGTATAGCAATAATAATAATGATCA
>JABFDZ020000030.1:2114906-2132477 GCA_019775955.2 Pollimyrus isidori | reverse complement strand
TATATGATGCGCAACACATATACGCAACATACCTAGGATACTTACATATAAATTAATTAAAAGAACATGGTATTTATGGAATGGAATCTAGAACAAATGCAAAGTAAGACAACAAGCATTAGATAGACTGTGACACAGACAGAAGGATCATAGTAGCTGCCCACAGGCTACCACATGCTGGTACCCTGCTGCCCACGGGCCACCACACACAGGTACCCTGCTGCCCATGGGCCAAGGCACGCATAAACCCTGCTCATATGACAGCTAAGAGCTTAGCTTAACCCTGCAGTTTTGATCTGTCACACCTATGTCATCTTCAGTAGCAATAATGGTAGCAACAGCTATTCATTATTATTATTATTATTATTATTATTATTATTATTATTATTATTATTATTATGTTGTTGTTATTGCTGTTAAATTACAACCCATGTTCACAATGAGGCTGAATTTGCGTTGGCAAAATGAATACAATTCCATCCATCCATCTCACAACCAGTTCTTCTAGACCGGTTAGCAAGTCAATTCTACGACAGAATTACACAAAAATAAAAACCATGTAGTTCCGCAGACCTAGATGGCAGTGTGTCGTGTTAAGCCCAGAGCTAAGTTGAGCAGCATTAGCATTGTGCACCGCTTATATCAGCTATTTAATAAATTACATTCAACGGTGGAAAATATGACGCCTCATAACTAACTGTCCTGGGTTTGCCAGCAAAAAGCGGACCAGAAATTTCAACGACACATATGTGCAGCATCTTACGCAAACACCGTCGTCCTTACCTGTCATAGCCTGAATCTTCGTTTATTTGATCTAACTTCGTAGCATCGCCAGTGGCGTTGCTTTTAGATGTTTCAGACACACGATGCCTTTCAGACGGGTCTATGCGCAGACAGACTCTCATCAAGCGTCGCGGTCCCGCAGGCTGGACGGCGCCTGGTCCGCTGCTGTCCTGATGGTGTGCATGTGCGTGCGTCAGTATGACGGCTGGGGACCGGCGCAATGGTACATATTCGCTTATATATGTGCTTATATAACAGAAAGTAACTAGGGTGCCTTGTGTTTAATTGTAGTCATTTTGTCTCAGACACACTACCTTAAAACGTGGGTTACGATAGAATTACCATGCCAGCACGGTCTGTTAATCTGGTCTCAAAAAATTGTTGTGATTTGCTCTTATTTTTATCACTAAAGGAAATCAAAATTTGATACATTTCTTCTTCTTATTATTATAAGACATAATTTTCCCGATTATTTAATAGTAGTTTCTTAATATAAAAACAAAAGTTTTGAATATACATGAATAATGCAAAAATAAATTAGCCAACATAGAAATAGCAATGGGTTTTCAACATGGGATTATAATGCAATTAATACTTATAGTAAATTTACAGAATATCTGCATTAATGTTCGGTTTATACAACGCATACTGAGCTAAAAATTAAGAAACATGAGTCTCCTCCACGGTCCAGATCTTAAGTGATGATTGGTGGTCATCACTTAAGTGTCCGTAGCCGTAGTTTGTCCCCGGTTTAAGAAAGTTTGAGCATCGTGTTCCCGCAGGACATTAGAACTATGCCTCTGAAACGATATAACGATTTAACAGATAAGCCTTTATTTATCACATGGTAATACTACATACGAAACTCCCTCAAACTGCCTTTCATCGCTTGTACAGAGGTTACCGTTGCTTAGCGTTACCTTTAATATCCTAAAAAAATGCCTGAGACTTCTACGGAAATTTGAGCCTGATATTAACAACAAAAACCATATACTCAAAACATTACAATCTCCAATAGTTGCATATCTTCCATTTAAAACATTGGTGAGAATACCACGCAAGCGATTTAAATTAAATCGTATTTTAATTTTACTCAGGCAGATATTTGACGCCATGGACGACTATGGGACTATGGGAGAGCTGTCAGATGAACAAGGACCCCACCCTGGTCGCTCGGTTAGAGAGCTAGGAAGCAGCGTGAGGGAGTACTCGTATCTTTCATTGATTTATTTATTAAGATTTGAGTAATAATTTAAAGATTTAATCTAACATGCCATTGTTTGAGGGATTGGGAACAGGCGGGGAGAAAACCGCTGTCGTCATTGATCTGGGGTCAGCATACACAAAGTAAGTAAACATCGCGCACGTCATTTAACGTCTCTATTCTGCATATCCGTTTTTTTCTAGGGGCTTTATGTTTTCCTTAGTAATAGTTTAATTGTACATGAGTCGTTTTTATTCCGTTCATTTCTAAAGAAGACATTCTACATGTTTTGTCGCAACGGGTTTTAATTGAATACTAAACAAACTAGAATGGATGGTTGGTGAAAGAAAATGAAGCTTTGGCCTAAACTGGAGTATTTAGTATATGTATTTACTGTATTATGATATCCAACTGTTGACTTCCACGCGAGGTCGCAATGTACTTATAGATATTGAAGTTCACCACTCTCTGTCACTCTTATTTTTCATTTTCCCTTTATGCTGTTATCATTTCACTGTTATGTTGGTTTTGTTTGTTCATATGTAAATCTGTATTTCTTATGCCATTTTCCATGCCGACAATCCTAGAGCTGCTAAACGGTCTTTAGTTGTTTTTGATAAAAACATGACCATAAAGATCTATTCTATTCTAAATTTTAAAAAAACATATAATCGAAAATCGTGTAGTTAAAGAAATCTTTTAATAAAATGTCTTTCAATGTGGATTCAGTCTATCCACAAATGAAACCACAGATCGTGTTTTCTACACTGAAAACACCATTTAATCTGGCAAATCCGTTCCTTTGTTGTGTTTTCAGTTTTAATAATAAACAATTCACTGCTAAACCGAAATTGTACAGTATCGTGACCCCAAGCTGATAGTCATAGTGATGTCTATAGCTGTCTGCCGTCTGCAACGTCGCTAATACGTTAGAAGTAACAAATGTAACCGGCAATTGTAATAACCTACGTTTAAACTAATAATTAAAATTAGACTCTAACTATCCTAGAATGATGTTATTGTAATTTTACTTGTTGGCAATAATTAGGCCCAGAAAAAAAAATCATTAGTTTATCATCCCCGCCCGGGTGGCGAATTTAGCCCGCATCGATTTTTTTATTTTTTAAAAGTGTGTATTCCTGTGTAAATTCCACTGCCGGCGTTCACAAATTTCACAGGAGACGACAGAAATCAATTGCCGCGCATTTGTATTCTTCCACCCCAGCTTACTTTCTTCTACCTTCCCTCCCGATCAGGTTGGGGATTCGAACCTGCAATCTTTGAATTACAAGTGGTCTTCCCTAACCATCAAGGCACCACTGCCCGCAAAAAGTGCCTGTACTGTACTTCCAGCTTCACACTAGGATGTACATGCGTATGCATAGTGGTTCGGCTTCATCTGCCCCTTTCCTAATGTTGCTCGGGGGAAACACACAAAGGTTCCGCATTTGCTGCATTTCTTCAGTATATTTGCATATCGAACCAAAAGACACATACACTCCTAATTGATAATGTAGAAAGAAATAACAACAGTTTTTTGTGCTACAAAAGAGAGGCATTTCCCAAAAGCGTCACTGAACAATGGTTGTCTTGGATGGAGTGTTCTACACCACAAAACGGGGGTGTGTTTCCCAAAAGTGTCTTATAAAGCACTTCTTTTATGAATTTTATGCTAGGGGGTGGTGAGTGTCACAGTGGGAAGTCTCTGTGCCCGTGATCAGAAGATCACTGGTTCAAGCCCTGGTTTCAGCAGAATAGTCACATGTATGTGGGCCCTTGAGCAAGGCACTTATTTATAAATTGGGTGAGTTATGATGGTCCTGCAGAATATATCAGTAATATATGAGTAAAAAGTCATTATTTGGCTAAGAATTGTAGTGAAATGGAAGTAAACGTTGCTAAAATACCCAAGTACAAATGCAGAACAAAACTACTTAATTACAGTAACAAAGCATTTATACTATTCACCTCTGATCTGATATCACTTTTATTTAATCCGCACAGGTGTGGCTTTGCAGGTGAGACAGGGCCCAGATGTATAATTCCAAGTGAGATCCAGAGGCCAAGTCTGCAGCAGGTCAGTCTGCTTGCTGTGAAATTTGTTTTTTTTTCTTCTGTAATCCATACATTGTTCTGAAATCACGTGAATGTGTTTCTTTGCTATACAGCCTATTAAAGTTGTCCAGTACCACATAAATACAGATGAGCTCTATTCCAACCTCAAGGAGTTCATTCATATGCTGTACTTCAGGTAAATAATGTCTTTTAATTGTATCCTTTATTATCCATTTAATTGCTAGCAGTACTAATTAGCCGAGCTGTTCAGCGATTTGCTTGGCCTGGATTTAACATCAGGATTCAGTGATGTGTGATTGGCCTGCAGGCTGTCCTCAATCTAACCATCAGCACCAGCCTGTTCTTTACAAAACTGACTGCAGTCCACTGTCCCATGATACTAGAGTTATTGTCACTGACAAATTCTGTCTTCACTGTTTCTTGATGTTTAGACATCTGCTGGTGAACCCGCGGGACCGGAGAGTTGTTGTTATTGAGTCAGTGCTCTGCCCCTCCCACTTCAGGGACACCCTCACCAAAGTTTTATTCAAGCACTTTGAGGTACTGGAAACCATGTGTCACCCAGTAATATTATATGTTTTGTATTACTGAGGATCGGGCATGTTGGACAGGGAATTATATTGAATGCCTGCATTTGTTCTCCTTCTATATACAGTAAATACCTAATGTTGCGATGGAAGTTAATTTCTTTGTGCGGCAGTGGCCTAATGTTCCTTTGCCCTCAGGTCCCATCAGTGCTCTTTGCCCCCAGTCACCTGATGTCAGTCCTGACACTGGGCATCAACTCTGCCCTGGTGATGGACTGTGGCTACACAGAGACCCTGGTGCTGCCTGTATCCTTGTGCTGCTGTGCTGGCTTCAACTGCCCTATAGATCTGATGGGCACAGAGAGTCCAGTCATTGTTTTACAGGGTTAACATACACACTGACAGGCTAAATCTCCACCTTAGAAGAAGAGAACTAATTTTGAGTTCCCCATATCTAAATTTACAATGATTGTATTTTGATTGCCTTCAAAAATTGCACAAATTTCTACACATTGCACCCGCTGCTGTGTCAGAATGAGCTGCATTGTATAAACTTGACTGAAGCAGCAGAGTAGACCTGCTATGAGCTTTGGTTCAGTGCCAGGTGGAATTACAGCTCCCAGTGTGAATTGCTCTCTGCAGTGTTAACTTTATAAATAGCAAAGTATAACCTACCCTGAACGCTAAACAGATATATGAAGGCATCCCCATTCTGTCTGCCTGGGAGGCATTGCCGATAGGAGGGAAGGCCATTCACAAGTAAGCCTGCCTGCTCGTGTAGCTGTCTGCCTTTCCTGGGCGTTCAGGGCCTGAGCTGACTGTGTGTGTGTGTGTGTGTGTGTGTGTGTGTGTGATCGTGTGTGTGATCGTGTGTGTGATCGACAGGGAGCTCGAGACCCTGCTTGTCGACCAGTGCACTGTGGACACAGCCTCAAGCACAGGACAGAGCCTGCCAGCGGTCATTGGTAAGTTCACAGCTCCCTTCTGTCTACTAAGGTTTATGGTGGGTGTGCAGATGTCTGATGTGTAAACAAGCAGCTATTTTTTTTTTTTTAATAGCAGTGGGTGGAATAAAGCTTTAAACCCCTCAGTGAGTGGGAGCCTGCTGCATCACTCACAGGGTATAACCCTAATGGGAAGCATTGAATTATTCAGTGGGACGTGGTTTAATCTTGTCCAGTACCACCAGTATGTGATAATTCGTAATCAGCGCTGGCTTTATAGTCTGTCAACTATTATAACCTCTCGCCTGAATTTAAGCATTTGTTGTACTGTTGTGGAGGGATAAAATGTTTCTGTACAGCAAATCAGTATGTACACCTCTATCAGTAAATGCAAAATTAACAAACCTTCCTGTACATTTAGTACTGGAACATTTTGAATTGGTACAGTTCGTAATTACATTTGTCTAAACTAATCACCTCTATGAGGCCCTAGAGGCTGCACTGCTACAAAGTAACTATTTGGCTGTATATAGACATATTAATAGTGATGTAATATGATACAGATTAACACTTAGAAATGGTCCAAAAGAAAGCTGAAGGCTTTTCTTCAATGATCCGTTTCATGGATTAAATATACTGGCAAAAAATCTTGGACAATTCTTTCCGAAGATTACATTTTGCCTCCACAACATAAGTGATAATTGTATCTGTGAATTTCCAAAATATGTTTCATAATTGTTCTGTTAGTATCCTTTTTGTTGGTGCTTGGCATGCTCTGCTATTTTCTGGGTCTCAGTCTATTTAATACTGCCAACCCAAATACATATATTAGTAATGATTTGGTTTGGTTCCTAGCAGCTCATTGTGTATCATAGATCTGTTTGGGTTTCAGAACTGCAGGCATGCAGCCCCCCTGCATCTTCTGAGTGGACTACATTTCAGCATAATCTATTTTTATGGATCCTTCTGTTTCTCTGCTGCCTCCCATGTGACTGTAGCTCTCTGGTAGTTGACAACCATTGTCCCATGGGCTCTCTTACCCCACACAGATGAGACGGGCGCTGATGGTGGCTACCCTAGCCATATCTAAAAGGACCCATTGTGGTTGTACTAATTAAATAGGCTTCCATTTCCTCTCACAACCAGGCACAATTACCCATCAAGTGCTGTGTGCAGGTGCCCCTCAACTGTCTCCAGCCACATCCATTTAACCAAATAAATATTTGTACATTCTTGTTAATGAGTAGATCAGTGAAGGTATATGAATCAGAAGATGAAGCGTGAAGCCTGTGAAATCTGATCTGCGTTCTCGTCTCTCATCAATCCCTTTTGTCTGCTGTTCTCAGGCTCCATTCCAGAAGAGGTTGTGGAAGACATCAAAGGTGAGGAAACGAGAGCAGGAAGGCGTGTGCCTTTGGAGCCTATTGTGGAGAGAGCGTACCTAAACAGGCAAAATGGATTGTCTGAATGTTTATATAGCATTTAAAACATTGCACTGATGTTATGTTCCATTTCAAGCTTGTTTAAGTGCTGCTGAAGATTTGGTCTAGTATACTAATGATGACACAATAAGATTTAGAGGGGGATTCAGATTTGAGATTTACTGTGGACCTCATACTGTATGTCATACCTGTTCTGTCTTTCAGTCAGGACCTGTTTCGTGAGCGATCTGCAGCGGGGCCTAAAGATCCAGGAAGCCAAATTCAACCTGGAGGGCACAGCAGAGGTAGAGGGAAGCAGGAAACAAAGCTGGGCCTTCAAATGACTTCTTGTTTAAGGTGTTTGTTGACCGGCATAAGTTTTGATGATGCTTTTATGTGGCTGGTGTCCTTCTGCTCCCATAGCGGCCAGCCCCACCTCCCGAAGTGGATTATCCTTTAGATGGCGAGAAGATTATACACATCAAAGGATCGATCAGGTGACTTCCCTTTATTTGTGCCGACCAATGGGAGCACTTTAAGACCACTGAATTTTTATGTAAATTCAGTGTATTCTAAAGATGAAAAGCTTTTGCAAGTTTACATGCAAGTATTACAGTTGTATTCATGCACCTGGAATTGGAAAACAGATCGCTACTTATTGTATTTAACTACTGTACAACGCAGTATGGGCCCAATCTGTGTGTTTGTGATTATTTTTTCTGCACTCCCAGTGTTTATGGGGACACCTTCCTGTGATTTAGCTTCCACCCGCAGTCCAAAAAACATGCAGTTCCGCTGAAGCAGAAACTTTAAATAGCCCACAGATTGTGACTGAATATGAGTAATATGCGGCAGGACTGTGTCCCTCCTAGGTCTATGGCACTCTGTGGGTTAATCCTACTCTTGCGAACTGTGGTCAGTGTTCATACGAGCATTGTGTTCAGGCTACCTTTATCGTGTATGTTCCTTATTGGGGTCTTGCTTATTCTTGAAGGGACTCTATTATCGAGATGCTGTTCGAACAGGACAATGAGGAGAAATCCGTAGCCACTCTAATGCTCGACGCTCTGGTCAAGGTAGGAGATCAGTGTGCTCTGTTAAGTGTTTGGTTCATTCTACAATGCTGAAAATGTGGCCAGCTTTGATGCATAATGAGATCTTCGCTGAAGGTGTTCCTGGGAGTGTTCTGTACTTGTCTGAGAGGAAAAGCAGGTAATGGAGAGCCCAGCTCAAAGTTACCTTTGTCAATAGATAGGAGGCCCCCAGGCTGTGTGCAGCACCCCAGGTCAGGTCTGGGGTAGTCTTTCTGGGGTAGTCTTTCTTGCTCTACCTGGAGAGCTGGAAGCGAAGCGACTTGATTACGGATCTTAAACGGTCGCATCCTTTTGGGGGGCAACGTCCATCGGGGTGCCTTCATGTTAGTTGTGGCAGGACTCCAGAAGTTTGTTACATCATCAATGGAACGGTGGGCAAGTTTATTTTTCGGTTCTCAGCCTCCCAGTAATGTAGACGGCCCTCCCCACAGTGCCCCATGGACACCCGCAAGGCCCTGGCAGAGAACTTGGTGGTCATCGGGGGTACAGCCATGCTGCCCGGCTTCCTGCACCGGCTCCTGGCCGAGATTCGCCACCTGGCAGACAGGCCGCAGTACCGGCAGTTGCTGTCCAACAGGACCTTCCGTGTGCACAGCCCCCCGGCCAAGCCCAACTGCACAGCCTGGCTCGGAGGTGCGTACCCCCTGCCCTGCCCTGCCTTGCCCCGCCCCAAATGCCAGCCTCTAGGTCTTCTACTGTTTGCTCTTGCTACAAGACCCCCACCGTTCCCCCTCCAAGTTTGCCTCTCTGTCTGAAGACTTAATTGAACATCACCTGCTTGGAATGGTTCCACTGTGGGGTCATTTCCAGCCTGTTTTTTACTTCTCAAAAAAACCTCCAGTATTTTCACTTCTCTGCAGTCTCTTTTATAATATTATTTACAAATCAAACCATGTGTGGTTTTAATGTGCTATTCTGTATCTAATAACATATTAGCTACTTGCACTTAATTTGTATACTTATCTTTGTACTGGGTTTGGCTGAACAGCTAAGCATTCCGGTGCACTTGTCACATAATGCCAAGACAATCTCTCAGAGGTGGGTAGTTCAAGTCCAGAAAGAAAAAATCCAGACAAGATTTTGTTTCAACCAACCAACTGAGTGTCACAGAGTACTCAGCTGGTGGGTTGGAACAAAATCTTGGCCTGAATTTTTACTTTATGGACCTGAACTTTTCACATCTGCAATCTCTTGAAAGTTGAATCTATACTTGAATGAGAGTATGGACCTTTAAGTATATGGCATTTCCATTTAGACATTCGCTGGAAGCAGCAGTGAAATGCCAGGTGGTTATGAGATACGCTGACCGTGTCTCAGTGTGTCACTATGCTCGGTCTGCAGTGACAGAACAGTGCTCTCATTCATTGTGTTTCACCCATCAGCAATTCAGTGCATGGCTGGGTAGAATATGATGCCGCGGGGTTGAGTTGTACGTGGACAGATGACTCTCCTGCATCCTTCCTCATCCTCCTCCCTCCTCCTCAGGTGCGATATTCGGGGCTCTGCAGGATATCCTGGGCAGCCGCTCCATCTCCCGGGACCAGTACAACCAGACGGGCCGCACGCCGGACTGGTGCTGCCTCAGCAGCCCACCCCCGGAGTCCCTGTACGACACCGGAAAGACGGCGCCCCCCCTCATGAAGAGAGCCTTCTCCACGGAGAAGTGAGCCTCGCCCCCAGCTGTGAGCTTCCTGTCACTGAGCGCCATTGCTAGAGTACCCCCCCCCCCCCCCTTTAGATTCCACCAGCCTGGCTGAACTGTAATCCCATGCCTGATAGGTAATATTGCTGACTGAGCAGTCACTATAGCACTGTGCTGAAAAACCATCAGCTCCTTCTAGTTTAGTAAGCACTAGAAATATATTTTACAGATTTGCCATACTTCATATTTGCTTGATGTTTGGGGGGGTGACCTAAATCAGTGAAGCATTGTAAATGTATCTGCACAGTGGACAAACTTTTTGTTGCGTCATAAAACGTCAAAATGTTTTTAAGATTTCTTTCTCAGTTTTCAACACTATGTGTATAACTAACTGATTTGAAATGTGACTTATTTAAGTGTCTGATAGTGATAACGATGCCCAGTTTTGGCAATTGAAATAATCGTAAACAAAAAAAAACCCGACAAAAACAACCTGCTGAGTGTCTTTTTTCCTTTTACTTTATGAAGTTATAACGACAATTTCATTGGTTGTTTCTGGTTTTGACCATCGATTATGCAGCGATACCTATACACCAACAGAATAAGAAGTAAAACGTTGAATAAAAAGAGAACAAAAATAACAGAAGCAGTCATATCAGGTAGCAACCAACTGGTTGTGCCGATGTTTGCAATGCTGTGTGAATATATTGGGCTTCCAGTAGATTAAAATGTAATAAGGTAAGAAACTTTATTGATCCCGGGGGGGGATTCTTGAATGAAACCCAGTATTGGTGTGTATTGAAGTAAACTTTTATTTTGCCTAAATAGCTACTTGGAAAGACTGTCTGACTGAAAGAACTGAGTGCTTCACACAGTAGTCTTCCTGTTTGTTATAGGGAAAAACCAGAAGACTCTCATTTTAATTTTTAGATTTGCTTGGCACACATGAAACATTGTTTAACTTTATACCACCACAGAGTCTCAAAGTAACTGAAATAGAGCATTAGGCACCCCTGATCCATTTGAAGACAAGCTTAGGATTTTGTAAGATGCATTTCTCAGAAATCCGACATGAAATTGAGTATCCTCTAATGAATCTGCACCGAAGGCCATTTGGCCTGAAATCCTGTACTGGGTCTGCCGGTGCAGAGCTCCAGTTAGACGACCACGGAGTGGGCGGGTGTGTCTCCAGTGAGGCCAGCCAGGGCACTTTGCTGGTCCCATGTGACACAGACACGTCACACTCATTATTCTGAAATACACTGTCGGGTTGAAAACTCAGGGTGCAACTTGCTGCCTGGTGAAATTGTGCAACTGCACTGGAGGCGGGGACAGGATGAAGGCTTCTAGTCGCTTAGGTCTACGAGGCGGCGTGTCGGTTTCCCGCTGTAGCGTTCTTTAAAGCGGCCTGTAAATTTGCAGGGCAGAATTTAATATTTTGTTGTAAGAATTGCCAACGTGATGCATTTCTAAATTAATTAGGCTCTTTATAAAGCACCATGCATTTTTATGGTCCATTGCTTTTTTCCATTTTCTTATTAATACTGACTTTCTTGGCAGTTTTCATTAATGACTTCAGTGGCCAGATCTGTAGTTGCTTATGTTCCTGACTCACACACACACACACACACACACATACACATATGTTTATATTCACACCTTTGTGGGGATCATCCATTCATTTCTTTGGGCAAAACCTTAATCCCAGTTCTAACCTTAATTATATGTAACCAAACATTTTTTTTCAGTTGTATTCACAGATTTTTTATTTTTTTTTATAAAATTGAGTTTCTTCTTGTGGGGACCAGAAAAATGTCCCCACAAACTCAAAAGCTCTTACATGTTCCTCCAATAATTATGTTACTATGAGAAAAGTCACCTGACATGTGCCTCTGGGGTCAATTTGATCCCAGGGTAGGTGTGAGCACTAAACTTAATAGATAGGAACATTAAAATTATCATTTGGTTAATATTCTCACAGTGCATTACATACTGCATGTCTCTTCGTATGAAGGTATCATTTTTCTAGTTCAAGGGCCAGCAATAACATAGAGCCGTCATATGAAATCTCCTTGGTATGTACGTATTTGTTTAATGTATGTAGTATATGTAGATCAAGAAGTAGGAGGACAGGATCCCATAACATAACTCAGGAAATTAGTTGGTTTTAATGTTCATTCTTCTCTTCCCTCTTTGTAGAGTCTTATCAGAGGTTCCTTAGTTTCCAGCAAAAGCCTCTCCGACCTTGTCAATATTCAACACCGAAGTCGTCCCAGGACTTGGTGGGGGCACGCCCGCTTTTGATTATCCATCGCCACAGTGAACGAGTGTACTGCACCTCTCCCTGGGTGCTTTCTAAGGCCAGAAGGCCAGCGTGAGTTATGTCCCATCTTGCCAACATTCAGTTTAGCTGGCTTTGTGGGGAAGGCTCCGGAGGTTTGCCCGTTTATTAAGTTGCATTTGTTCTTCGTTACTGGCAGGTGTGGTTCCTCACTGCAGTGGACATCGACAACCTTTTCTTTTAGCTTCATTTCTGTGGGATCTCATCACTCTGTGTCCTTCCACTGAATCATAGCATCTTCTCCAACCTGGGTCCCCTGTATGACACAGTTTGAACACTAGGGGGCACCAAAATAATTTTACACACCATCACACATTTTTATCCCTCAAATTCACCACAGGATATGTAATGCTGTTTTCTAAGTGCATGGAATCGTATTTTTCGAAGTTGCAGGCTGTCACATCATCTCAATGTATCTTGCATCCCAACTAGCTTTAAAGAGACTGGGGGAAGTCAGTTTTCCCATCTGTAGTAAAATGACACGTGAATGAATCTGTTGGAGGTGAGACAGGCCATGTTCTGCAACTTTTTTTGTGGAGCCTAACAATTGCGCTATTAAAATAAGGTGAAGGGCAGCTTTACGTTTTTGACAGTTGATGGTTGACGCAGATCTGTACGATAAACACTTTTTATCCCTCTTCAAGCAGCTGGGATTAGGGATCTCATGTTAGTTTTACGTCCACTTATCCCCTAAATAATTCCAAATGTTCCCAGAGCACAAAGGGCTTCCTTAAAGTGCCACCGGAGCCAAAATCTTAAGAAGAACTATGATAGGTGCAGGAAAGGCACTTGAGTTAAGGAAGCCACCCTTCTTAACAAGCCAAATGGTGTTTGCGGTCAGGATCTGGCGGGTTTGCCTTTTTCTGATGGTTGCCATGGTACATGTGAATTCAGCCAGTAAGATGGTGTCCTGTGTCCACACTTCCTTTCAGAGAGACATTCCAGTGTTAAGTCCTCAGTGTTGTACACACAGATCACAACAAGGGCAAATCTCCGCAGGACGTCTGGACATGAAAAGTAGAATTTTGGTACATCTCCCCACCACATCTTTTTCTCTGCTAGCCTATGTGTTCACATACAGATATATATACCCAGTTTACATAATGAGAAAAGTCTGTTGAGAAAGTTAGACCATCTTATTGCCGTACTCCGTAAAATTGTCAGTTTTATGATTCCCCAGGCTTGGGACTTTAGCTAAGTAGGTTGCATAAAGATTTCTTTGAGACCATCAACAAATGAACCCATAAAGCCTGCATGATCGCAGAGGCCCGGAGATAATGAGCAGAATGACCAGTGTGGGGAAGCAGAAGGTGAATTATTTGGGGTTAGCCTTAGCACACTGTGCTCCTCTGTTACATCCACTGAAACTTCCACCTTAACCTCATTCTGTGTTAATTCTAGTTTTGACCGAGTATCTGGATTAACGGTTTCAGCGATTTCTCACAGGTGATGTCTTGCCCTACCTTAACTCGCTTACATTGTTTCAGTAATACCTCTTCACTTCTGGCTGAAGGCACTCAGGAATTTGGACTTTATGTTTGGCTTTGACTGGCTGCAGAAAGGTGATTTCTAACAAGAAGCGAGACCTCCCTAAACCCAACAGCTACAATTTCATTATTGTTGATTAATTTTATGTATTTACTGATAAAATTGAATAACTCTGGACAGGGATATCACTGCTCATCAGACCATTTAACAGTTTAATGAAGGCGTTGGCTGAGTCAGTGAGATCTATGTGTCCTTTTCAGTGTCGCTGTTCTAATCCAATGTCTACTCTGTTTACAGCAACATATTTTTTTTCATTCTTACCTATCATATTTAGGTCTTACAAATTTGTCAAGTAAGAGTAAAATTCTCCCTCCAAATATAGCATCCATGTGAAACAAAAACGCATACCACACATTTTGCGCTATATAAATGTAACAAATTATTATTATTATTTTGGAACTGGTCAAAACACACATTCAATCTGCAGATCATGGTCTCATGACAAGGATATTCTGTATTAGATTACAAACCATGAGCTGATGACTTTGACGATGACACACGGGCCTGTTCCAGAAATGTATGAATCTCACCTATCTCTCATCATTGCCCGGTGATGGTTGGTGCATCAGTCATTGTCTCATTCAGCTCAGTGTCTGCAGTGGTAGTGGTCATGGCTCATATACTCAATGAGACACACATCCACCAGTGTAACTATAGCTCCCCTCCCCCCTTCCCCAGTGTAGTGGGACCCACTGAGGCAGTGAGGGGCGGCTGCCTTCATCTGTTTACCATTTTCTCTTGGATATTCTCCGGCCAGCAGGACCCTGTTACTCACAACCCCCACCTCCATTTCCAGAGATTTACTGTAAACTTTAATGGGAAAAAAAACAACAATCCCTGTCCACAACTCATTAACTTTATAAGAAAGAACACTCATTATTACATCCTTCAATGGACCCCCCCCACCCCAGAAATACCTGAAGGGCCCAGCACTGTCCCCCTGCCCAGTGGCGACGACACCAAGAGCAAGTCAAACATCATCTTGCCAGAATTCTGATCTACCAGCAATCTTCATAAAATGGATCAGCTTTTTAAAGCAACCACATTTTAAGGGGAAGCAGCTGGCAAGGGTTTACTGAGGGCTGTTGTGAGAATTATCATATTTCTCAATTATTTTTCCAAGAAAAAGGTTTGTGAGTAATTGCCAAAACAAAAATCTGGAATTTTTTCCAGTGATTTCCAAAATGTCACCCTGAACTGGTGCGGGTACATCAGAGATACTGGTATCGCAATGCTACAAGTCCAGTCACTGAGGTGATGATTTGGACACAGTTGTTTGATCAATCATCGACATACCGCCGGCGAGAGGTTTGTTGATTTGAAGCAGGGTTCCCCTGTTCACAATGAAAAATTACTTCTCAATGCTTCATCAAATCCATTCACATTTGCTGGCAAGACAGTGGCCCAAGAGGCTGGTGGTGTGATAAGGCTGTTATCTTTTTCTCTGTCATTTGCTTGACCGGCCTGGTGCTTTCTGTGGAGAATGGTAGCCTATCTCACAAAACCTTGTGCTGTCCTTTTTGGGATGAAACCAAAAAGTGAGTCTATCTCCGTCTATGTTTTCTCCGCCGGCTGGCTGTGGCTCTGAATCATGTGCCATCAAAAACAGACCCGCGGCAGTGGAGTGGTCAGATGAGAAATGCTTAGGGATGCCAACCATTAAGGAAAACACACTAAGGATTAATTACCAAACCTGTGGCAAGTTATTAGCAGGGAAAGCTCTACTGACGTCAGGCTTAGCACTGCCATTAGTGAAACACAGAGGGCCATTATTTTTTTTTATCTATATTTAGACGGCAATTATATTTATCAGAGGGCTGTGTGGGTAATATTCTTGTATTGAGCATGGGTCACAGCCCATAATTCCTGCCAACCATTGTGAGGGCAACCTGTTGAACTGTGGCTACCTGATAGAAATCATGGTGTTTATATGTTGCAATGTGATACAGATCAGCAAAATGAAAACTTAAGTGGAACTTAAAGTGTTGGCACTGAAGTGAAAAATACTTAAATCCCCCCCAAACTGGCACGCAACTCTCAGAGAGTGAGAAGATCAGCTATTGTGGGTCAAGCTGCTCTTTCCACTGAAATCTGTGGGGTTCCTCATATCTGTCCAACTGTCTGCTCACACTCACCATTTCTGATTTATTGTAGTTCCAAAGCTCTGCCATTGAAAACAAATCCCTGCTTTAAGCACAACCCAGACACTCTTCTATTTATTATTATTATTTTTTTTTGCAGAGATACAATCACAAAACTCAAGAGTTTTCTCATCAAGAACAAAAGCGATTGATTTGGCCCAAGTCTCAATTCCATCGCCTACAGGGAGCGTTACGAAAGAGCTTCACATGATAGCTCAGTAATCCGGGGGCACACCCTTGTTTTGTTTGCACTGTGTAGTGTCTCAAGAAAGGCTACGTAAATCCCCCCCCCCCAGGAATCATGGAGCCTTTCCGGAACAGTCATGTTAGCGGTGCTTTATTGGGGTGCGGGTGTTGAGCGGCTGGGGCCCAGCTTGGTCCAGCAGAGCAGGCCACCAAAGTGCAAAGCCTCCCTCCCTGAGTCCTCGCTCTACCCCCACTCCTCCATTTCCAATCAGCAGCAGTAGTGCCCCCAACCCTTGGAGCTCTTTTCCATATTGCAGGAAATCTTTATGTGGTCCAGCGGCACGTTTAAATGGATCCTCTGTTGTACCCCATCTAGACTTGGTGGCGTCAAAAACCTCTGGGCTCCTCCTTGGCTTTTTACATCTTTCCTGTTCACCCCATATATCATATATTTTCTGTGACTGTAACATCCAGGGCACAGACTACCTCTCCTGAATAGCTGTTTAGTGCACAGTTCTGTTCGCATTTTTTTTTTGGATTGATTTCTGCCTTCCTCTTTGCTTAATCCTCATTTTTTACTTACACTGCAGCTGTGTCCATCATGGTTCAGCTGAGCCTCCACATCGCATCTACCAGGGCAGCTCAATCCTATACAGTAGGCGACATACGCGGCTGCCTGGGGCACTGACTTCTGGGTGGCCGCCAGCTTGCCCAGCACACCACATTGGCTTTGACTGGTACCAGCACTGATACCTACTAATCTAGCTGTCCTTTGGATGACATCGGTCAGTTCTTCATTTCATAAGTTGTTTTTTTTTTGTCATCTCTTCTGTTTCCCTTGATTTTTCAGGTGCTGCTGCTGGATGGAAATGAGTTGCTTTGACACTTTTGTACTTTTGGAGGCAGGCGGTGTTTTTGATCCCCTCATGAGCTGATACCTTTTCTGCTGCGGCAGCGCTGCTTTCACTTGTATACGTTCTGGTGTATTGCCTGAGTAAACGCAAAATTGTTGAGGAGGGCAAAACAAAGACGTTTATTTGGAGATTGTACTTTGAAGTTGTCATTCTTTCCCTAGGAGCTGTGCTTCTTGTTAAATGACGGGAGGTCTCCCTGATCGAAGACAGCAGTTCAGAGGAGCTGAAAGAATGCGGCTGTTTTCTTTTTTAAAATCCTCAAAGTCTTTTCAAGTTAAAAAGCCGGAAGAGCTTTTGCGCTTCTCGACATAAATTAAATATCATCGAAGCCACAGGTCCTTGTCCTAAGCCACACAAAGTGACAGCTTGTCATCACTTGGCTTGTTTCAGCCCAGACCAAAGTGCTTTCATAGAAAAGGAGCGTCCCATCTTTGTCAGTCTTAGGAAAGAAATGGGGAGGGAGGTGGGAGCTAGGGAAGGAGCAAATAGCGTTTTGGGCCAGCGGAGACCCAGGATGGGCCTCTAGCTGTCACTGACCCATCAAAATCCCTCCCCCTCAGTTAGGGCCGCTCTCATATTCTGTGTATTCTCACCCAGCACTGGGAGACTCAGCCCAGTATACTCACCCAGCACTGGGAGACTCAGCTCAGTATACTCACCCAGCACTGGGAGACTCAGCCCAGTATACTCACCCAGCACTGGGAGACTCAGCCCAGTATACTCGCCCAGCACTGGGAGACTCAGCCCAGT
>JABFDZ020000030.1:2104072-2114806 GCA_019775955.2 Pollimyrus isidori | reverse complement strand
ATACTCACCCAGCACTGGGAGACTCAGCCCAGTATACTCACCCAGCACTGGGAGACTCAGCCCAGTATACTCACCCAGCACTGGGAGACTCAGCCCAGTATACTCACCCAATGACTGAAGTCCTCTTATACCATATTTTTCTCCCTTAATTGTTGGGGGACAATTTAGAAGCAAAGTCCTCCGATGGCCGTGCAGCTTAGTGGGACATAACATACCTCCTTCTCAAGAAAAAAGAATAACTTAGACAATCCCCCCCCCACACCTATCCCCCACTGTGATTTTGACCCTGTTTATAAAAGATCTCCTCCATCTGGGATTTTCTGACCCCTCTGAACTTTACTTTGGGGGAAGCTTGTGAAGTGCATTATAGGAGGGGGCTACATATTAAGAACAAAGTTTTTCAAACTGAAGCCCATGCAATTACATTCACCCTCCTACTTGGCTCTAAAGCTCTAATATCAGCAATTACATTGGGGGGGGGGGTGTATTTGCTACTCAAGTGAGAGCAAATTTGACCAATCCTCACACAGCTGTTGACAGGAGCTGACAGCGGGACTTGACGGGGTGTGTAGCAGGACGAGGCGGCAGCCCACAGGTGTAGTGATATATTGGCTGCTCATCTGCGCCTCAGCCACTTTCAGGGAGGGGAAGTGTGCGCAGCACACACGTGTCTGCAGGAGGACTCACTGCCTGGCCAGGTCACACCAAAGCCACAGCTCACACTGGTGTGCATATGTGTCAAAAGCAGCATCAGCTTCCTCTGTTCTACTGAAAAGCTCACACTAAAACCACAAGAAAAAATTTGAATCATCGGCAGGATAAACTGATGGGGGAATTGGAAACAGACCTCGCTGTGGCAGGAGCTCCGCCGTACTGCATATATTTAAACAACTTGATTCCATTTGTGAGAAGTAAAACTGATCATGTGTGAACACACTGCTACAACCACATTTTGAGCTCTGGCCAGCAAAGCAATCTCAGAATATCGCGCCGCGGGCAGATAAGGCAATATGTCGGCGGCCAATACAAACAGGATTCTTTGTGAGCAACGCACACATGCCGTCTCGACAGCACGTGCAAATGTCTACAAGAAGGTGAGGGTCTCTTATTCATTGGTCAACCAGAACTTTGACAGCAGGTCAATGGAAGGAAGGAAGGAAATGAAAAAATGTCTGCTTTATTCTTTCTTCCTGGTGATGCACACTGGCTGCTCGCTATTAAAGCACAGACAGTAACCGTAACAGCTACAATTATCTTAATATGAAGGAATGCAATCAATTTGTGACTGTCGCCATTTTTGGCTACGTACTGGAGCCAAATATTATGAGTAAACACTTGCATTTATAGTTATATCCTGTGTAACAGCTTGCAGGAGTGTTTTTAAATTACTGCCTTCGTCCTTTATAACTTCTGAGAATCATTTCTCAGGCTGCTCACAGACACACGCTAGAGATTTACAAAAAAAGAGGAGAAGGTATTGATCTGCATGGCACTCTGCCACTTAGGAGGTCTTGTCCATACAGCCCGGTGGCACTTCTGTGGCGGGATGGTGGTCATGTGACAGCCAGGACACGAAAAGCACGGCTCCCTGGCGTCGGCCAACTGGGAAATTTAGCTGTGACAACTTGTGAAATGGGGTTTCACGGTGTAGTTTTGGCAGTGTGCCGGTAAACATGTAGCATGCGTTCCCTTGTGGCCTTTGACTCCCTGTGGGTTTGGGCACTGTGTCTGCCATCTTTTGTTCTAGATCTAGGCTTAATGAGCCCTTCCTACTAATCGTCGATTGAATCGCCTTAACCACCCCCTTCCCCACCCCCACACCCCTCAGCCCAAGTAGAGTCACTGGCTGAAAAATACTGGCAGGGGAGCTCTTTGATTGAACTAAGACATGAGAATTTGATAGGTTTGTAGAAAGCATATAGCCCCCTGGCTTGGCCTAAACCCCTGATCAAGGTAAAGCCGTCTTAGATATGACTGCTTATTTGTCTCCTTAGGGTGAGTCATTAAGGATTTTCCTGCTAGCGACTGCACCAAACCGGCACTCAAACGTGACTTGGGGCAACATTTGTGATAGCATCCACCCTGCACCAACACACAATGGCTAACAGGAATAGGGTGTAAATATGCTCCTCACCATTCAGAATGGATAACATCATGTTAACATAAGTGTGTGCCCCCAGTGCCTGAATGAGGAAATTACAGGCAGCACTGGTATTTTTCCAGGGTCTTGTAGGAGCCCAATTTTTGTGTTCTGCAGGCCTCTGTTTATATTCTCGAAGGCTTGTTTTTTTTCACAATGATGAGGCTGAGGCCAACGTCAACAAGGCAAAAAAAAACACAAATTGCATAACATTGCAGGCGACAGTGACCAGCAGTCTGTCCATGGGAATTTGTCTGACTTGTAAATTGTGCTCCTGCCCCCCTCCTCCAAGACCATCCCCTTTGGCACAGAGCCATTTCGTCCCTGATATGATCTGCAAATTGGACCGGCCTTTTTCAGGCCGCTATCTTGCCGTATCTTGTGTGATTATGTAGTGCTGTCCCTCTCGGGCCCGACTGCTCTGTCTCTGTTCAGTTTCTATTTTAATTACCACTGAAACCCCCCCTTTTTTTTCTTTCTCTCTGCGCACCACAATTTTTTTGTAAATGGCGTGTTATTAAACCTGATGCTTCATTGTATTAAATAAGCTTAATGCCAGAAATATAATCATTCATCCTATGTCTTTCTTATTATTTTACATATATTATTTATTATATTCCTAAGTATTTACAGGTTTTGCTCTTTTGCAGGGACACATTTTGATTTTTTTTTTTTTGCCTTTTCTCCCCCGACTTCCTCGAGGTCTTAGTTGAGCACAAGATTTGCTAAAATGTCTGTTGATGATGTCCATCTGCCTGCGATGTACTGACACGGAGTCATTAAAGGCACTGGCGTGAACCTCAACGGGGGAGCTGCCACATGCAATGGGGATGGAAAAAAGTGTGCGAGCTCACGCGACATTTCGATGTTTCAGGATTCCAGGACAAATGATTTATAAATAATGAACCCTCTTCATTAAAACATAATTTCTGATACATGATTCATTATGATTTAATAATTGGTCTTTTTTCTGAATACTTTCACTTTGTCACTCTTCTCCCATAGAAGAAGTAACCTTACACTGGGCCTGTGTGTATTTTCCCTACAGCGCCCTTCTGAACACCAGCATTTGCGATGTGTTCCGGCAGGTTGGCATAGTGCCAGCGTCTTAGCTAGTGGGTCAGCTGTGCCTTAGAGGGCACCCACTATGGACATGAACTCCGCTCTCTGGATACATTCAGAGCATCTGACATCTCCCAGCTGTGAGACATCTGCCAGCATGTGTGCTGATTGCTGCCTCTCTAGACGTGCTACACCCATCCCGGGCAGAAGTCTGCCTGCTTGTCTGTGGCCTGATGTTGCTGGTCCTCTTCCACTCCCTCCCACATGTGTAGCTCTCAGGTCCCCTGGTCTTTCCCTTTAGTTGCTCCATCTGGACATTCACAGGGCCCCTCTCTTCCCCTGACACCACGGAGACGCGAGCCTCTCTGCCCAGAACCTCCTACCCCCGCCCCCAGTTGTAAGGCATTTCCTCATGTGCCTCTTCACTGCCATCTATCTGTTTATTCCACATTGATAAGGGCCCTCCCCAAGGGGTGCTCTTGGGTAATTAGACAGTCCCACAGATTTCTCACGTGAATTGGGATCCGCTTACCAGAAGCCATTTGTCACAGCTAATCTATTAGATCATTCAGGCGCAGTTAAAGAGCAGAGGGAAGGCAGCCAGCCCAGAGGGATCTCCCCCGCTCCCTGTACTACCTACTGGGTTATCTCCTTGGTAGAAGTGGAGGCAGTCACGACAGAGGGAAGCCAGAGTAGACCCGCGGTGTGGGAATGTTGTCCAGTCACAGATGTGAACTCAGGAGACGGTGGGGGCAGTGAGTTGTTGTTGTTGCCATCAAAGCGGCGGATGCTGGAATACCCTCGACAGAACCCGCAGTCAGTTATTGTCAGCCTGAAACACCAGCAGCAATCCCACTCTCTACTTCGGCCGCAAGCGTCCCTCACAGAAGCGGTGGCTTGTTTTGACCACACTGTCACCGCTCCCCATAAATCACTCTTTCATACCTGGCCCAGCCTATCGCTACATCTTCAAGCGACTATGAAGGCAGGCTTGTGTTCATTATCACCAGGTGTGCCCGTGACGGACAGCCAAAGGGAAGTGAGGGGGGAGAGGTCAGTCAGCAGCACCCAGCATGATGCCGGTGACTGGAGCACATCGTGTTTTCATTTCCCCGGCTCAAGGCTAATAAATCTGACCACAGCCAAGAAAGAAAAGTCATGTTAACTCGGTGTCTTGTTTCACGTCTGTTATCATCGTGCCGCTGATGGTCAAAACATGTGGCGACGGCAGCGAACACGCCCGCATCCCCAGTGCACGTCTCTCATCGTTTTCTGGCGCCCATCCCACAATCCTTGCCTTTCAGTTTTTTTTTTTTTGTCATATCAGAGTTAGGTCAGGTTACGAAGTTTGTACTAATCTCTCTGACTGTTGCCATCACCCATGCGCCAGTAGGTGCAGTGCTGATTAAAGGGACTATTCATCTGCAACACTGAGCACTGTGGGAGTTCGCTTAAGAAAAACAGGAACTCAAGAGGGCAGAAAACCTCCCCACCACCCCTGACTTGCTACTGGTTTAGCATTAGTGTCATACTGTCCACCTGTAACAGCTGAAATGTGATGCTGCAGGATGCCTGTAGAAACCATGAATACTGCTTGGGTATAACGGTTTCAGAAGGCCTCTTGTAAGGTTGTGCAACCTTTGCAAAGCTGTAGTTCTTAATGGCATGACCTTGCCGTGCAAAGGTTCCTAAATCTCCCCTCCCAGTGAAGACTTTGGGGGCTTGAGGCACTGTTTGGGTTTGGTCTGCAACGGCTCAGCTTATCAGAAGCACGCCCAGTGCGATGGTGCTGCCCCTCTGTCTGTTTGGGCCCCGTGGTTTAGGGCCGGTAACGAAGCCCAGCCAGGGGAGTGAGACTGGCTCCATGGAAGACCTTCTGCGGCCCAACCACGGAGGTGATTAAGATGCCATTAGTGCATTCCTGTAGGATGTTGGCTGGCCCTGAAATTCTCCAGCTGCACATCCAGCTAAATACTATTTCACTTCAGTGGAGGTAAGTAGGAGATCACCAGCATGGGAATTTCGGTTGTAGATTCCAGGTGTATGTAGCTAGACGTGTTTTACATAAGCAAAGATTCAAACACTAAGCTTTAAGCAATGTATGAGTTTCATTGGTCTGGCTAAATTAATCATAGAAATGGATGCAGTGTTCCTGACATACAGAATCTGTAAAATGCCATTCAAGTCTCTGTAGCTGGAGGTCTTTCTGTTTAATAAAACAGTGGTTCCCAAACTGGGGGGGCGCGCCCCCTCTAGGGGGGCACAGAGGTATTGCAAAGGGCCGCAGTAATGGGATAACCTCAAGGGGCATGTGCCACCCTAAAATAATCTCTTCACAGACTGGACGATTAAACAAAGAAAGCAGCGCAACATTACAGTAACTAAAATAAACCACTATCTTACCTGTACTATTAGAGCATTTATATAATTTATTTCAACTTTATTTTGCCAGGTAAATTAACTGAAAACAAGTTCTCACTGTTTTACGTGATATTTAGGAGAAATAGCAGATAACACATTGGAACTTCCTGGGATACAAACGTCATACAAACTCACCCAATTAGGGCAAAGTTGTGTCGTCATGGAGGCCATTCCAGTTTGTTCAGCCAGCTGAAAGGTGCTGTATGATCTGTCTTAAGTCGTCTTGCTCTTGTAAGGTTTTTGTACCATGTGACGCGTGACGACGTTTTGCAGCGCCGGACAAAAAAATCTAACCATATTATAAAAAACTAGGTTTAAAATGTTCTACATAAAGTGCAGGGAGACTACCAATTAATGGGTATGATTTACTGTTATTTTGTGATATAGTATAGGCTGAAACGTGTGGTTATCATTAAAAACAAGATGCGGTAATCGTAAAACTTTAATTTGTGCACGCCAATGAATATTAACAAGAATGTTAAATCTGCATTTGCATAATTTCAAACTTATGCTGGACTTTTATTTTTAATTGATTGCTCTTTTTTGTCCCACAGTGGTGAAATTGCACCATTTGTATTTTGTAATTGCATTTGTTTCGCTCAATTACAAAAGGAAGCTGTATTTAAAACAAAGTTTGAATTGGAATCTGTGTAGTTGGGGGGGGGGGACTCGATAATGCTCCTACCTAGAAAATGGGGGCCCTGCAGAGAAAGTTTGGGAACCACCGTAATAGAAGATGGAGTCAAAAGAGTTCAGCGTCTTGTGCCAAAATCCATTGTGATAATTGTTATCCAGGGGCAGGATTACAGTAATTATGTACTTACCATAAGATGTGTGTAACAGGCCAGAAACGTGTCACACCTTATATTTATAGTTTATAGTACATTTTGTGTCAGGTACTGTATAGGTGTAGAAATCCAGGGGTAAGGTTGGCGTGTTTGGCCACAAGCTTAGTGGTGGACACCAGCGGTAAAGGGAGTTGTTAGGTTGAAGAAGGTCTTCCAAGCCTGGTTAGCATGTGAGACTCCAGAAACAGTTGAGAGGTACCAGCAAGTCAAGCAAAGATGGCTTTCACAGTTGCGGAAGCAAAAACCTTGGCTTGGTCATGGAAAATGACATTTGCTAGGCCTCAAAGAGTTTCTGGCACACCATTAGGTGACTCTGGAGTAGGAAGCAGGGCTTTGCCCATGCCGTTTACAGCTGAGATGTTGACCATAATTGGGGATATAGTCAGGCAGTCAAACCATACTGAATCCCACTGGCATACTGTATTTGTAGTAAGCCAAGTCTGAGAACTCAGACGACTCACCCATCACTAAGGCTGAGGTCACCGAGGTAGTCAAAAAATTCTTCAGTGGTAAGGCTCCTGAGGTACTTGAGAAGGCTCCTGAAGGATCTTGATGTTGTTGTGAGGTACAGTGTCTCTGGAATGGCTTCAGGGGGATCTCACTTTTCAGCCTCACTGGTCTATGGCAGGGTACAGGACAGGAGAGTCCATTCGTTGGTCAAACCTTGGATTCAAGAAGGGCAATGTCAATTTCACCCTAACTGTAGAACACTCAACCAGCTCTATACCTGGAGGGTTCATGGGAGCTAACCAGTCTACATTGTTTTATCAAGGCGTACGACCATGTCCTCCAAGGGGTCCTTTGGGGGTAGCTTTGGAAGTATGGGATGCCAGATCTACTGCTATGAGTCATTAGGCCTCTGGTAACTGGAGTGAGAGCTTGGTTCGCAATGCCAGCAATAAGTCATACTTATTTCTGGTGGGTGCTGGACTCCTCCAGTACTGCCCTTTGTAACCGATTCTGTTTATGTCTTTAATGGTCAGAATTTATAGTCAGCCTAAACATAGAGGATGTCCAGTGTGGTAATCATGGATGGATCATATCTTTACTTTTTTGCTTGTCATGATAGTATCCTATTAGGTTCATCAATCTTTGACTGCCAGCATGCACTAGTTTGCACGAGGATCAGATCCTCTAAGTCTGAGGCCGTGATTCTCCATTTAAAAAAGGCTGCCTGCCACCTGTTTTGAGGGGGAATTACTGCCCCCATCTTTGGGGGCGAATTCCTACTTCAAGTGGAGGAGTTTAAGTATCCTATTGTACTGGTCTGTGATGGTGAGGAAAGAGCTTAGTTGAAAGGCAAAGCCATCAATTTACTAATCAATCTATGCTCGTATCCGGCAAAAATGAGCTTGCAAGGTGTCTGGTCTCAGTGTTAGTGATAGAGTGAGGAGCTCGGACATTTGGGAGGAGCTTAAAGTAAACCCATTGTTCCTCCACACCAAAAGGAGCCAGCAGAGGTGGTTCGGGCATCTGTCTAGGATGCCCCATGGATGCCTACTTGAGGAGGTGCTTCAGGCATGCCCACCCGGGAGAAGACCCTGTGGCAGACCCAGGACATGCTGGTGAGATTATATCTTTTGGCTGGCTTGGAGTATCCTCCCAGAGGAGGTGAAGAAAGTGGTTAGGGAGAGGGAGGTCTGGGCATCTCTGTTCAGTCTGCTACCCCCATTATCCAGACCTGGATTAGTTGTAGACATTAGATGGATGGATGGATGGATGGATGTAAAAGTCTTATGCAGTCAAAGAAAATGTTTAAAGTTATTCATATAGGTCAGGGGTGGCTAATCTAATCTGCAAAGGGCTGCTGTGTGTAAGGGTTTTTGCTGCAGTGCCCTAATTATATTACTAATTAGAGGACTGATTGGTGGAGGAGTCCTCACACCTGGGTCTGAACAGCTGACCTAAAGATTACCCCAAAAACCTGGCCCCCTGAGGTGGAGCCTCCACCTGTGCTTGACGTTCTGGCGCTGTCTATGCCTATACTGGGTCGCCACATGTCGGTGTCAAGAAAGGGGAGGGGACACCTCCGCAGGAGTCAAATCTCGCCCTTGCTCTCCTTAGCTGGGCCTTGGGGGGTTCCTATGAGTCTAGTGAATCCGGCTCCGCGGTCTCCTGTGGGTCCTCCTACGATGCCTCGTCAGTTGCCTGCGGGCTCCCTAGCATCGACTCCTTGGTTGCCTGTGGCTCCCCCTCCTCCGACTTGTTGGTCAGCTGCACCTTTGCCGGCTGTGGCTGCGCCATCGCCTGCCGCGGCTCCACCTCCCTCCTCGCCTGCGTCGGTCTCCCCCCCTCACATCTCCTGGTGCCCCCTCCGGCTCCCTCCTAGTCGCCTTTGTCTGTCCCTCGGCTGGTCTCCTCAGCCCCTTCGTGGTCCCCTCCTGCTCCTGCCTCTCTGTTGCCTGCGACCCCTCCGGCTGCTGCCCGTCGCCTGCTGTGGCTCCCTCAGGCTCCCTTTTGTCCCCCACCCTTTCCTGTTTAGCCTTTCTTGTTTGCTCCTTATCCCATTGTCCCTCTTGTCTCAGCTCCTCGTCCCCCAGTGGTTCCTCCATTCACTACCAGTCCTTTTGTCCCTTCCGTTGGTCTTCCCCGGTGTCTCCCTTTCTAGTTTGTCTGTCCACGTTCCCTGTTCTGTGTCAAGTTTTGTCCTGGCTTTTGCCTTTGTGCTTGGTGCTTGTTTTGTGTTTCGGCCTTGTTCCCTGTGCCCCAGTGATGTTCTTGCCGTTGTTTTTCAGGTCCCATGTCACTGGTCTCGTCTCGTCTGTCGCCCCCCTGAGGGGGGGTTCTGTCATGCCCTCGTGTCATGATCCTCGTGTCAACTATGTGATCAACCCCTGATCAACCATGTGTGTTCTCCTGATTGTACCCAGCTGTTTTCCATCAGTCTGATATGTTCTGTGTATTTAGTCCGTGTCTGAGTCCATTTCCCCCAGATCCGTCATTCATGTTAGTACAGTATGTCGCAGTTCTATGTCTTCCTGGTTCCCCGAAATAAACCCCATTTTCTCGATCTCTGCCTGCTCCTGCTTACCTGGATGCGATGATAACATAATCAATCAATCAATCAATCAATCAACCGACTAACCAAACAAAGTATTAGTAAATTATTTATTAAACTAACCCCATGATGTATTGATTAGCCAAAAAAGGGTGCCAGTTATTTAGTCAAAAAATACACTGGAGCAGTGGATGGTTGCTGCAGATACCGGGATGATTTTAAGAGGGGTTTTGAAATGGTTAAGCAGACCCACTTTGATGGACATGATATGGTTTTATACCAACATGAAGATCACTTAAACATAATTTTCTTTGACTGACTAAGACTTTTGATAGTATTGTATATTTTTGAATATAGGTGATATAGGCAGTTGCCTAAGGTGCAACCAGCTGCTGGGGGTGCCATAGAGGGGGCTGCTGGGGGTGCCATAGAGTAGCGAGTTTTAAATCACTTTATTTGGTGCTCCAGGTGAGTTATTTTGATCACAGTTGTCTTTAACACCCACATTTTGTTTTCAAACAAATGCCGCTGGCTACAACAGATCACCCCGACAAGCACCACACTGCAAGCAAACGTGCATGGTGACACCCTCAGAGACTGACGGCAGCGGTGGGTGGGACATGAGCATGTGGGAGAGGTGCTTTGGTGCAGAAAGGTGACACTGAGTTTAAACCCTCAGCGCTCTATGTTTAGTACAGTTTAATGAGTAGTGGTAGTCAAAAGACTAATTAACAATGAAACGATCAAAACCATAATGTGAAAAACCTGGATACAAAAACGCAACAATGTTATAACTTTACAGTCAATGCCCAAATAGTCGGAGATTATTTACAATGTACTGCAAATAATATTCACCACAACAGCCATCTATCCATCTTCTGAAACCGCTTATGTTCAGGGTTGCGGGAGGCTGGAACCCATCCCAGAGATCACAGGCACAAGACACCTCACAACAGAAAACAAAATTAAATAACGATGTGCTTACTCTCTGCCTCGATAGACAAGCTATCAGCATTTAGTTGGGTTTAGTGTAGGCAGTAAATTAATATCTATGATATTATGCAGATGTACTAAGCAAATCATTAGCAAGTACAAGTGATGCTGAAGACTGTCAGAAACATTCTGAATTTGACCATAGAAGAAGGGTTTGAAGTAGAGATGCGCGGATGGGCTATTATTTCATCCGCGACCGCATCACAAAACTCATCATCCGTCCGCCATCCATCCGCACCAACGTTTTTGACCAATTTTTAAAACCGCACCCG
>JABFDZ020000030.1:2050301-2090440 GCA_019775955.2 Pollimyrus isidori | reverse complement strand
CCCCACCCCCCCCCCCCCCCCCCCCCCCCCCCCCCCCCCCGCCCCCCCCCCCCCCCCGCCCCCCCCCCCCCGGCCCCCCATTCCCCTATGAAATCAACACACACAAGGCAGAGAGAAACAGGATGAGATCTGATGGTCACCAGCTCAGCTTAGCTGTGACAACAACGTGACACCTGGGATCATAAACAGGAACAGCAATAAGCTGGGAAAGATAGACACGTCAAGACTACTGAGGCCAATGCGTAACAGGAAGATGGTGCCTTAAGGCCTGCCTCAATGTCAGAGCCCTGAGGAGGTGCTGACCAGGTGGTCTACAGCAAGGCAGAGACCAGGCCGCCTAAATACACAGCCCCGAGAAGAGGGCAGTGAGTTCTGGCTTCATGTTTGCCTTAAATTTTTCCAAAAGATGAGTGGAAACTACCAAAAATAAAGGCAATGACTTAACACGGAAATCTCTGAAAAGTTATTCCAGACATGTGGAATCCTCTTTCTTTTACCCACGTGAACATTCCCGAACCCAGCAGTCAACTAGGTGGTCTGTCCCACAAACAAGGCTCATGCCAGGAAGCAAAGTGTAAATTTACCGGGCTTTCTAAGCTTACAGAACGAAACATTATGGAAGCCGTCAGGCTTAACTGTGTGCTCTCCTTGGAAGCCCGTGAAGATGTCGCCCAGCTAGATTCTCTGGGGAGAGCCCTGGCCTTGCTCCACGGTGCAGGGATCTCTCAGAGCAAAGCCACACCACAATGCAGAAGCTTAACGTCTGCCCTGGGGATTACTGGCAGACTAATCATTTTACAGAGCCTTTTTTCCCTATACTCTCATGACTAACTCTTGGTTTTTTCAAGCCTGTTAGGCCCGTGAAGCCTAAAAATCAACTCAACCAGCTCTGTCCTCTGCCTGCTACTCAAAAGCAATGAGGCCTCGCAACTAATGGAAGCATTTAAAAGGATCTGCCCCATTAGGGTTAAAAATGACCTGCAGCATAGGAGTTAGCAGAATCCTTTGGGGGGCGCCCCTGTCTCCCTCACTGTCCAAACCACGGCCACCAGTGAGGAGGCCCTTAACAGTGATGAATGGATGCCATTAGTGTTGTTCAGCTGTTTACCTTTTTCTCAGCAATTTTGTAAAATGGAGGAGTGGGGGTGGGTGGATCAACAGTGGGTGGAAAATGTGTTTGTCTTTGCACCCCAGTTCCCGATAGCCATTATACACCATTATACCATCAGAAGATCAATAGAAGCTCTACAGTGCGCACAAGACTCATTTATTCTGCGTCAGCTCTGCAGCCTTCTACACTTCCGCCCCAGTGCTCCTCTTGGATCGAATGCCATTCAGTATAGATGTTTCACCCTCCTTAAATACTTCCTCAACTAAACAGCCTATTTTCTTAAAAAAAAGGTTTTAAGACCTCACAGTATGTGTTAGGGCTATATGCTATGTGTTAGTCAGGTAAATAAAATTGATTTCATTAAGTCCTCAAGCTGATCTAAGGAAAACAAACTGTCCAAATGGTGAATCCTAAAGGTAGCTTGCTTGTATCTACCTTAAAGAATGGAATATGGTGGGCATCAGATCACTGCCAATCAACACTGTATAAATCAGGGATCAATCCAGCTTCATTGCCCTAAGATCATGCAGAGCAAGAAATGGATTGCATTTGCTCCCGAGATGTTTTCGGAACTGTCTGGTTTGTGACTGTTTTTTTAGTTTCCTTACGTCCCTTCAAATGTCTCCAAAAATTTCATGTTAAAATGTAACTGATGTAATGTCTCAGATCTCCTCTTTGCATTTTTCATTCTTGGGGTGATAGATGATCCCATGTCAGAATCCGAGAGGCTGGAATGAATGAAAGAAGGCAGGGAACGCACACGACCACCTCCAGCATTTCTTTCCTGGAGAAGACGGGTTCTTCATTGACAATGTCATCGCTCATCCCTGGTTTGCTTATCTTGTCAGCTGATGTTTACAGTTAAAACAAGTGAAGCAGTCTAATTAAGCCATGTTGCACAGGGCACCTTTGAAAACAGCCATATATCATGCAGTGGCTGGAGAATCAGCCCTGACATACACCCATGTTAGCTCCCTAGGTCTGCACACTAAACAAATATGGACCACAATGCTGTTTCCGCTGGGACTAGCCACTGTTGTTGTAGCCTTTCTTTGGGATAGATCCCTTTTATTTAGCGTTGCACGAAGTACTTGTAGAGGAGTAAGAAAGGCACAGCCATGGATGTCTCTGAAAACCCCCCATTGTGGCAGGGTTTGAGGAGATTCCTCACATAATCGCTTCTCCAAAGAACTACTAGCCTTTTGTATTTTCATTACAAATTGCTTCTGACATGGGAGAAATTTGTTATCGCATCAATGCTTGATTGACATATATTTTCCCTTCTTCTTGTCAGATACGTTGCTCAAGAATAACACTACTTAGTCTTCCTAAGGGCCTGAATAAGTAACTCTAAGGCCCTCAGCTTTCAGTATCCACATGAAACATCTTATTCCTGTGATACTATGACATAGTAGTGCCGTTAGATAACCCAATACAACCCAATACAACGGCACAAAGATGTGTGTGACAGTGTTTCTGTGAAAGCAATGTTCTTAAGTCAACTGGGGAGCGAAACATTTGAGTCAATCTCAAGGTGAGGACAACAAGGACAATTCTGTGAGCATATTCTGTGTCATAGCCCCTCCTAGTGCTCTCTACCCAATGACTATCACTTCTTGGGTCCCCTTGCTCTGCTCATGTCTCTGGAATTGGGGCAGCATGAAAAAGGGAATTATTAACTGAGACATATCATCTATCACTCTGGAGGAAGTTAAAAGAAAGTGCAAAGCTGCAAAAACTGTAGTTTTAGTGTATGGTGGAATTTTCGCCATCTCAGAACCTGAACAATTTGATTTTAAAAGCAGGATTCCACCAAGGGGAATCCTTGAAAAGTTGTAAGGTCGATGAAAGATTTCTTAAAAGCATATACAGTATGTGCAGATGCACAGAGTTGGCTTAGTAGCCTTTTTATTTAATTTGTGAAGTTCTTAGATAATATTCAGCTACAGCCTTTTCCATGTGCAGGACGGTTATGCCTCACTAGGTACGTTTCCTGCTCCTACCATTTTTGCCTTTATGGCTGTTTCTGAGGCTGACTTGAACTCCCCTGGACCACATAAGCCATTTAATCTAGTATAGCAGACAACCTTATCAACTATTTTCATTTTCAATGACCCAGGGTCCATCCAGCGGCGAGGGCAGGTGGTGAAAGGGTGGGAGAATGGGTGTGGAGCCTTCACCATCTTCTAAGGTGTTTACAAACACCCCCATTCCGAGTGTGCTCTGTACAATAGCGTGGTATCATTCACCACAGTTCCAAGAATGTGGAGGATGCCAGAGAAGATTCCTTAGATCCTGCATTCCTGCACTACTGCAAACACGAAGTGCAATACAGAAAATAAACAGCTGAGGAATCTCTTTTTCTACCCAAAAGAAAGGTCCAGTTACACAAGCTCACCAGCCTGATGTTTCAGGTTGTAAATCTTTCCCAGGAGTTCGCATTAAATCAAAAATATAGGAAAATTCAATAATTTGTCACGTTTACACAAAATTGATAAAAAATAATGCACATATCATTTTTAAAAGTACGAAACAACATTTCTGAATTTTATTTCCAGGTATGTGAATTACAGACAATTACTAGTAGTTGGTACTACAATATAATCATCAGTAAGGATTTCACTATCAATTAAGCTACCCTACCTTTTCATGATACCAAGGGTTCATGAAAAGGCTGAGGAATGAAGAGCATGTCTTTTCAAGTAAACATCGCACTATAGGAATGCTTTCTAAAACTGAACACGTTCTGTAATAGATACACTGACAGGGAATACTGAAAAACATGACCAATTTGCAGAGATTGTTAATTATTTTCCCATAGAATCTCAGTATAAATCTTTGATGTTCTCATTAGAAAAAATCACCTTTCAGTACAGCTTTAATGGTTTAATAATCAAACTCATTTTAATCACTACATAGGCTTTTTAAACCATTTACTGGATGGACACTGTAAATCTCACCTTGTGGTTTTTCACTTATGATTTGGTCTCTGGGGTCACAACTGCCTGCCAAATAGACTGTCATTCTTGGCCTTGCCAGACTAACGTAACAGATCAAGCTTTAACGCTTGTAATATCCGTTTTGTCTCATTAGGTTTTTAGTTTAACTTTATAAAGCACCACAATGAATTAATTTGTACCCTTTCCACTTACTGTAACCAAAAGTATGGCTTTCATAAATCCTTCTGGCTCAGTTCTAATGCGCTTTGTATCCCTTATAAAAGGTTTAACTTGGGGCATTTCTAAAAAATAACGCCCTCGTGTAATCTGAATTTCAGGTGCAATACAAGGCAGGTTTTTTTAAAGTTAAGGAGGAAAAAAAGTCTTTGATGTTATCATAATTACTAAGTGAAAATAATAGTTCAATATTGGCTGAATAACGCTGACCCAAAAGTGTATATAAAATCACATTTTCCTTTGGGGGCTGCGGTGAAGATCTCTGAAATGGCAGAAGTTAAAAAAGAAAAAAGATGTAGAGAGGGAGGGAAGGAGACTAAGAGGGGAGGAGATTCGTTCAGTTCGGAGGTAGCAGCAATTAGTGGCAATGCACGTAACACTGAGGAAATACTCTGCGTTAGAAGCACGAGCCAGCGAAGCTCAATATCAAGACCACGCTGAACAATTAGGTCCAGTGATTTGTTGCGCTTTTATAGTTTTCAACTTAATTTATTTAAAAATAATTCGTGTACAAATAAACTTACACGAATAGTAGTCCTTCTATACAGTTATTTAACTATTTTGTTTCATGTAGAACATTTTAACTACTAGTTTAATTAAAGATATGCAGAGAGAATGAACAGTACTAGCATCTGCTGAGATTCCATCGCGGTCTGCAAACTGCTACTTCAGTGAGACTTCATAGCTCCTCGCTTTATCGATTTTGTGCTTCTCTAAGCCTTGCGTAGCCATGCGCTCATTTTCTCGGTTTTTCAACACTGAAATCGGATCAAAGAACTGACTCCTGACTTGGCATTTCCCCTTTTTTTGGAAATATCGATTTTCATCAGTGTTTTCATTGCATTTGTTTTGGTGGATTTCCTGATACCCCGTTCAATTCTTCATCTGGAAATTGCATGGAAGCGCGAAATGAAATTTTTTGCCTACATCATCCAAATAGTTGCTGCTGTCCAGCTACAAGTTTCACCTGCGCAGGTAGGTCGCTGATCATATCCACAATCATGTGCAGTAGCTGTTCAAAAAGAAACCGTGGATGGTTACAGTAAACGGTGCGATTCTGCAGTCTTCAAGAATAATTTGTCTTCCCCTTAAATGAGAATAACGTAATAATGTACCTGGAAAAGACCGGCTGTTTCTCGTAGTGGAACTCCCACTCAATGGTGTATATTGAAATTTAGGTATCCAGAATGTCATCTTGACTTTGTCCGAAAAGGCATAACAAGAAATTATCAAAAACTGTACAGTGTTTAAAATGTATGACTTAGGCGATTTTAATAATAACTAAAAACAACTTGTCTGTATTTGAACCTCTCTGTCCTGCTGATTCAGAACCTTTATATTCGTATAATGTTCTATTGTTTCTGTATAACCCGATCTCTCAACTCTTGATATCCAGAAAATCGGTTGAGTCATGAAGTGAAACGTGACATACTGTACGGCACCGCCTGACTTAGTGTACATATTCCTGAACTGAAAGTGCGTTTTAGGGATATGAATGATATAAAACTCAATTAAAACACGTGCAGACCGATTTAAAAACTTTTGCGTAGTTATACGTGGACACGGCAGCTTAGATTTTTAAGTTATATGATTTTGCCGAACATTTATACGCTTTTATAATAAAACGTCATCATCACAGCTTGAAACTTTCATGATTTAGATGGAATGGGCAACTGATCCAAAACATCTGACAATTTTGATGATTTCAAAGAAGAAATAATGGATTTCACCGTTTTTGATTTGGTCATACGTCGATTGTTTAAGATTAGAAAATGTAGCGTGTAGTACTGTAGCTTTCTGCTACTGTCACATTTATCACAGTGGTGCGTCAGCAGTTTTACTCCTTTTCTGACCGGCATGCCACAGAGATGGAGAAGGTTCACAGTACCCCCCGCCCCCGCATCCCACAAGACTAGCCAAGGTCTTTGTGGTTCCGGCCATGGACAAAGCTACCTCTGTTCTGGGCTCTGGATCTTCACCTCACCTTAACTTGGCCAGGAACTGGCAGCAGCACACCTGCCAGTAAGCAGCTTTCACCGCCATGCCACTCACCCTCAGAATTTGCAAAGAAATTGCCACCAAGCTCTGGTGGCTTTCAACCACGCCGCCCGCTGCTTCAAACACCCATTCAGTGTAACTTTTTAGCAGGACCGGCAGCAAGTTACATGCCGTCTGCGTCTGCTTCTCATGTTTAATGCAAGACGCAGTTGCCTCTAACCTCATTCATTCCCGTTGTCTGACAGTTCATAGAAGGGCCGTCTGCCAAATGGATTGAGAGCAATGGTTGGTTCTCTATCCAGTGGGGCTAGAAAGAGTACGGAGCATGCACAACACAGTGAAAACCTATGGCCTCAGGAATTGAAGAGTCCATCAATCCTATTGAGCTTCTTGTCCACAATCTCAATGAAAGGGGGCAGCAACCCTATTGTTCAGCCAGAGTCAGCAGAGGCAAGAGCGGGCTCCCAGCCGAGGCAAGATAGCAATTAGCTATTAGCTGATTCATCTGGACATTTCTCGTCACACTTCTGTTCAAGTGCAGTTCTAAAAAAAAGTGAAAAAACAGTAAGTTCTATGTAGGCAAGTCACAGAAATCTGGTTGTGTGTGCATATCACCAGCTTAAAATTCAAGTTTTCATGTTTTTTCATTCAATTTCTCTGCTGGCTCACATGTGGGAATTGCATGATATTTGTTACAAAGGCCATTTTTACACTAGTCTCTGGGAATAAAAAGTTTTTTTTCCCCTAGTCCTTACAGTCCCCTTCCCTGTTGCTTTCCTGTCTCTTCCTATCCCATCACACTTTAAGGGAAGTCCCACATCCACAAAATAGGAGAAGCACAGTATTAAAGCGCAAGCTCCCAGTGGTAAGAGCAGATGTTCTTGTTTGCGTAAGAAGAGGGCAGATGACCGCATGTCTGTGGAGCCAGGGTGCGGTCTGACACTTATTCTACCCACTGGACAGAGCATTGTTCCTCAGCAGGCATGTGGAGAGAGAGGTGTCAGACCATTGTGGGTCACTGACCAACCAAAGGAGAGGCTAATTTCTCAGTGGTCCACAGTTCCTAGTAGTTTTCTCCTCGTTCACCAGTCCGCACCATCAGTTAAACTGTTACGGTCATATATCCTTTTATGCCACTGGAATCTTTCCGGATCAATTATTTCAGTCTGAGGTGTTAGCTGGCTGGTTCTAATATGCATGTCATTATACCAGTATGTTTAGTCATTTACCAAAAAAGTATGGTAATTAAAATTGTTGAAACACACTTCATGGTATCTCACCTTTACCTTTATAAGTTAAAGGTCCATCTTGCATTGCTAGATTGAAAATGATTAAAGGCTTACATTTCCGCACAGTGTGTAGTAGCTCCATCTGGTGCAGCCTCAAGCTGAAATCAATGCGTGAGTTTAAGCCTAGACTCTGGGCATCTGCTCGTCTACACTCAGGCCATCCATCACAGAGGGCTAAACGGGGCGGAAAAACACACATGGATTGTGACTTTCGAGGGACACTTTTCTGATACAGGGTGTTTAAAAGAGGGAGGGGATCATTTGTCCGCACCGTTGATGAGGACATACCATCACCTTGAGTGACAGGACAGGGTGAGGCCTTGGATTGCTGCTGTGTTTGGCACAGATCTTTGTTCCTTATGTTTGTTGGTAGTTCGGGCTTGGGTACCTCTTGCTGAGTCGCCCAGAGCTCCAACAGCTATTCCGAGTGGCTGTCTAAAGACATTTGCCTGGTCTTGTTTATAGTATCTGGCATGACTGGACCCACTATGTTTCCTTTTTTGGTAAATGAAGTAGCCTTCTGTGAGTACGATTTCCATCTTATGTATTTATTTACTTGCAGGTGTTTTTTATTTATTTGCAGGTGTTTCCTGCAGCACACGTCATGTTTGTCGGTCAATCGGTTTGGGCCCCCGCACCTGCAGTCGCCGTTACTCTTGGTGGAGGTGGCTTCAGCCAGTCATTAGCTCTGACGCTCATTTTTGAGGAAGCACCTGCTTTTTCTTGCTAGAACAATGGACACCCGTGATGGTTTTCACGTCCTGTTGGGCATGACTAGACTTCATGGCCTATTCCCCCACTCAACAGGTGCCCCTCCCACCAATTTTGGCTTCAGTTATTTTCTGGCTTCCTATTCAGCGTATTCTTAGCCACTTCCTGCCTTGGAAGCAGAGGTGTTGTGCCACTTGACAGCTGTTGACATCAGCGCTGCGTGACTGATGCCGCTATCGAGGCCAGTATCCTGCCTGTAGTTAAGTCGGCTGTCTGTGTCTCTAACCGGCATTGAAGGACCTGTAACTGTCACCTCAATGCTGATCATGCCTTGAGGTCAAACTGGAATACAAGGGGCAATTTATTTCCCCCGACTGTCTGACATTCTCTCATGTAGTGATAGTCATCTCACCATCACTAAATCAGAAGATTTAAAACAAAATCCAAAGGGAATCACTATACGAACAGCAGCAATTAAGACTAATGCAAATCTAGTTGTGTTATGGTTTCAATGACAGCTGTGCAAGACTGCATCTGTTACATTACACAGCACCGAAATTCCAATTCATATCAGTACTTATATTTTCTAATTCCACCCTCCCTATCAGCCCATAAATTGACTTTTTATAGGCTTTGCTCTACTGTTCAATGCATAATGAAGGCAATCCCTTATGTGTCCCTGAGTCTAAGGCAGAATGGAGAGCAGCAACCAGAATAGTGTGATGTCATTATCCTCGAGTAAAGAGATGATTTAGTACAAGTGCTTACTTCACATCAACACTGCAGAAAAACAGTACTTAAATATGACTATGTGTAATTATCCAATATGGTCTCAGAGTTATAACTGGTAGCCTAGGAGATAGCATAGCAGCTAGCAAAGTAAATAGAGGAAGCATCAGGTAAAAGTAGTGACAGTTGATCTTAGACATTGATCCTGCAACAAGCTGTCCAAACCTGCATCAATCCCCCACCACTCTTTCTCCAACCCCATTTCTGCCTCTCTCCTGTGATTGGTCTCAACTCTATCATAAACAGGCTTCCTAATTGTCTTGGAATTCTATTTCATGTAATTCCTTGCCATATGCAACTGACGTTTCTGCCTCCCATTCAAGGTCCCCAGGTATCACAACCAGGCCGTGTCCAAACTTGAGACACTTGTGCATGAAAAATAACTGCTGCCTATCTACATGCCGTTGAAACAGAGGAATCCCAGAAACAGAGAACAGATCCGAAGTGCCTCCGTGTTCCCACCTGTGACTTCGATGATCACATCGGGCTGCTTCTCTCCGCAGTATATCTTGTGACCGCAGAATAAGGCATGAAGAATGGCTGTGTGTTTGAGCTTTGAGGTCCCTTCTGAATAAGACCTGGTATAAGGCAAGGGTCTGATCTGAGATTCAGGACAAAGCCATTGTTTTGGCAATTGCCCTAGAAGAAAGGCCTTTGGGGGCCATAGGCAACTTGGGAGAAATGGGGCAATGTCAGCAGTGCTGTCTGTCCATATGCATTTTACCTTGGTTCAAAGTGATGTGCTGCTCTTGTGGAAGGCCTCAGCTGCTGTTTCAAATCTGTGATGGAGACCCTGTGGTCATTGTGATGCTTCTTCTTTGTTTTTTACACACTATAATGCTTCTGTCCCAAGGGAGAGGGTGCAATTGCAATCAGGAAATATGGATTTTTCTTCCCCTTCAGGAAGAGCGTCGCTTTGGAGCCGACATCTCCTCCGCAAGACCTTAATCTCCCATCTGGTGGTAATTTAGTGTGGTTTACACGAGGAGCACAGCATTTAGTGTAATAGGGACGACAATTAGGCTAGCCTTATCTGAGGATTTGTGTATGCATCAAGGGAAATGACTTCTAAGAGCTAAAGCGGCATTTAACAAATTGAAATAGACCGGTGCAGTTGCTTTTATTTGTACATACAGGTTGTAAAGAGCAGAGCATTACTACGAAGAAAAAAAAAATCACAGATTATGATAACTGCATTTAACCAGTTGAAAACTTTGCTGCTAAATTCACCCTTCCTGGAATTAGAACATGAAATCTCATCAAGCACCATTTATTAGATGCTTAGATTTCCTGAAAAGGAGATGGACATTTATAGAGGGCACAAGTTAGAAAATGTCTTTAGAAAAGCCAACCTATTCTCCCTGCTCCAGACAGGACCTTGCAGGAGTGCATAAACACAAGGTGCAAAAAAGTGGCTGACAGTCCCACAGTTTTGCGACTTGCAATAAAACACTCCCTGTTTCCTTTAACTCTGTTATTTGCCTGGAAATTTGCAGACTCTGGAAACAAGTTATGTCAGCCCACTAAAAAGATTTGGGGATATTCCTCAGCTAGGAGTCGTTATTATTTAAGAGCTCCATCATTCCAGACCCTGTTCTGACCCCTCTGTGTCCAGAATGAAACCACAGCTGCACCCTGTCATATTGGGCCCGGTGCCCCCAGTCACGAGGCCTGCATTTGCTGACTTCACAAAAAACAGGATACAGCCTTCTCATTAAATTGAGTGTGCCAAAAATGGGCTGGCAAAAAAATTATCCCATGACCATTTGATCATTTCTGAAGTTACTGGATGCAGTACTGGATGCATGATGATAGTGACACAGATTGTACTGCAAGACTTCTAGGAGTTTGCTCATATCGTATCACCAAAGTCTGGCCATCTGTATGAAAAGATATCAGCCAAGGAAGTAGGACACGTTAGGCTGTTTCCATATGGGTGCATCATTTCCAGAAACTCAATGTCCCCTCTGAGAGCCAACAGAGTAGGCCAGCTCTCTAACTGCATGCAGTATCACTGGACATGAGATTTTATCCAACATAACCCACACATTACAGCTTTTCCCATAACTCTCCAGTAGACCAGGTCCCAGCTGGGTCCAACTGCCCAACAGCATCCAGAGCATGGCCTGGATGAGACCTCAGAAAGATCCATAACTTTCCTTGTATTCCCTGCTACAATTGCGCACTTGAACCTCTAGGTCACATCGACATGATGGAGGACATATACAGTACTTCCGTGAACATGCCAAAGCAAAATAGCAGTCGGTTCCTTAGATGCTTTATTTGGCTTTCTTGAAGATTCAAAGACTCAGAGTGTGGGCAGAGGAGCCTATAGCAAACAATCTTGCTTTGAAGTGGACTCTCTCATGGACCACATTATTTTCCTTGAACATCAAGTACTAAGCTTTCCTTTTTTAGATTTACAGAATGACTCATACAAAATTATGGTAATAGATGGCGATATCATTTGACTCTAGGATGTATTGGGAATAGATCCAAGAAAAAAAATTCTCAGAGCATTCTGTCACAGTTCAATTACTAGCTGTGTCCCTTGTAGGTAAGTCAATAAAAGGCTTATGGAAAACTATACCACAACCCATTATTTGTCACAGATTCTTTTGCGAAACAAACACAGTGCAACTCCAAGCAGCATAACAGAACAGAATTTTATGGACTGAAATATGCATGTTTCTAAATTCAATAGTTCTCAAACCGAATTTTAGTCTGAATGTTGCATTTTGTGAATGTCCTCAGGTGTAGGAAACGTATTAGTGGTATGTGACCAGTGACCGAAGTTTAATCAAAATACCAAAGCTGGTGAGAAGAACTTGCAGGGCAGAGCTGCAGCTCTTGTGCCACCAGGTGGCACATCTATAAGCGTAAGAAGTATAGCCCTCAGAATGACCTCAGAAATATTCTACACCATCACCCATCCTAGATTTTAGGTTTGTGGAGTCAACAGCAAAGCACTAGCTGCTTGTCTAAACCATTGATCCAGTAGGAATCACAGTTTTGTAGGAATCACAGTTCCGATAGGCTAATATGGAATGGAAGGTCATTTATTCCATTACTCATGGCCCACACTCTTTTTAGCTGCCCGTTACCTTCAAGCTTCGTCCAGGCAGTAAACTGCTTCATGTTCTTTAAGTCACATTTGGTTGCTTGTTTCCTCATTACTACCATTTGCAACGTGCCATGGCTTTACCCTGTCATGCCACAGCCCTTGTCAACCATCATAAACTGTGAAAACAAGCCAGAAGAGTGTTGAGCACTGGACTCCCAAGTGGCTCGTCCAGATGCAGTGCTGGGAGGGCTCACTGCCAAGTTTCAGCCCATAAAGAGGTAAAATCAGTTTATACCGCCAGGGCATCTTGTCCAGCTACTATGCTGGTGCCCCTGGGTGATCAACTTGGGCCCTGCAGCTCGCTTTTTGCCTACTGTGAGGGGGATGTAGTGTGTTCACTCCCTGTGATAGGCTGATGCGCAATAATATTATTGTAATTCATTGACTTTTGATTTGGTTGGAGGGACACCAGGCTCTATGTTTGTGAGACTACACAGATCTAAGGATGTTCCCTGACAGCTCATGTTTATCTATGTGTGATCTTGAGTTCAGTGTCATATGTACAAAGGATTGGTTTTTACTCTATTTAAATCCTAATTTAATATATTACTATATTTGACATTAATATGAAGCATTTAATATAACATTTGCTATGCTGGCACTGGACCACTGAACCACAGCTTGCACTACACAACTAGCTCATAATAAAGAGCGCCGCAATACTCAGGCAGGCATAATTTTTACTTGATTGATTAATAACGCCCTTCTCTGTTCCACAGTGCCATCTATGCTGCATGGTTGTGACAAACATTGACATCATCCATCCATTCTTAAATCTACTTCCCAAATATTTATACAGCATACAGTAAAGAATGAGGGATTAACATTATAATCAGAAAAGATTAACATAAATTTGATTGTACTAATCAAGATGACTGAGATTACACAATCACAATACATAAAACATCCATGTTCATTAAAGTGCCACTCTCCCACATATCCCTAAGAAACCAGTTGAGCCACATCTGGAAATTTCCAATCCATCCATACCAGGCAAAGTTAGAACCTTTCATTAAGTGGCTTATACTGTATACTATACAATTTTTAAAGGAACGTGACTAGATTTTACAATACCTTACCCAAGAGAACATCACTGTAACCTTTCGGTGCATGTAACATTCCACCCCTGCTGCTCTTCCTGCCTAAATATTATATGTAATGTAAACACCTCTGTTAGCATATTATAAACGTTAACATATCTTGAGATTTCAGTGATTGAACTCATAATTTCAACTTTCTGAACATTCTTTCCTGAACTTTCTAAGTAGTGTACATCCTGGTTTGCAAATTCAAGCAAAAGAGATGCATTTAATCAATTTACATTGTGCAAACCAGTGATTCAAGCTATTCCAGCCACACGAATAGTTGAAATATTCTAGTTTGTCTGTTTTTCATCTGTTTCCCTCTCACACAGTAAAGCATGGAGGGCAAGACTGGGAGAAAGAGAGAGAAATATAAACAGCGACAGGACACTCTAATATCCGAAAAAAGTAAAAGAGGAAAAAAATACTTTTTCCATCAGGAACCATTAAATCTGTTGTAAAGTTGTTGCTGCAACACTGTAAGAGCATATTTTGTAGACTTTTTTTTTTTAATAGTGAACTACATCTTTAAGTACATATAGCATTATCCTCACTAATGTCTGTGCACATTTCAATGTAGTGTTTATCAGGAAACACATATTTATAAATGCAACAGATGAATAAAGTACTAAACAGACTCCAGTTAAGCGAGGAACAAGCGGGAGCAAATCACAGAACCGGCCCAGAACCTGGTGATGTAGGTCATATTCTTAAATAACAGAAGGCCACCAACTGAATTGTTGGAATTCATGAGGTTTATTGAGGCACTACTTGAAACAAATATGACTAGACTGTATTGTTTGGCTTTTGTTTTTTTTTTTTTTGCCTTTTTTCGTTCTTCTCATGAAACTTCCTGCCCTGCATCCCACAGAAGAAGCGATTATAAGAGATTAAGCCTGACGTGGTTTGGCCATGGGGGATTTAACAGAGAGAGAGTCCAGAGCACTGGGAATGTGGGGACAGGATGAGCCCCAATCCTGGACTTGGGGCAAGGGGTGGATAGAGGTTTCACTACAGAAAGTCTTCAGTGATCAGACTCTGCCGAGATGAAAACAAAAGCAGATGGAATTGATCACCATAACTGATACAGTTCTTAGTCTGTGAGGCCTGCCTCATTGTCTAAACCTTTTATTTTAGGCAGCACAAATTATACAACATTCATTAAGTTTAAAAATAAAATTTCAGTTAACCACTATTCTGTAGCGCTTTTCAAGAATCACCCTCCCCCAATACCAGAATATTCATAAAAGGTCTACAGCAGGAGTCTCCAATGAGCCACACCTGTTCCTGGTATTTGCCTGAGAACAGGTTTGGCTCATCAAAAGCCAGGTAGGATTGAAAACCGACTGGATAGTAGCTCTCCAGGGTCAGAGTTGGAGACCCCTGGTCTACAGGCATTGTCCTTGAAAAATGGCCATCTTGGGGTTTGCATACAATGCAAAGTTACTCGGCCTAAGGGGGCCTAAGAGGGCCTTTGAATGCATTGTAGACTGAGAATGATGAGAACATCTAGTAACTCACAAGAAAACCAGTGACGTCACCGACTTGCAGTTACTGGCATTGATTGTAAAGAGACCAAAGCTTGAGTCGCTCTCCTCCTCGCTCGCTGCCTTCCTCTTTCTTTCCATGCCTCTGTACCCTGAGCCTATCCCTTCTGCCCCCCCCATCCCTGCACGCCTGAGGTGAAGAGAGAACCAGGCCTGTCAAGAGGCAAGGCAGCGGGAGGGGCCAGGAGTGGCTACGTGAGGTTCCCCACGCTGCCCAACCTCACTGCCAAGTTTTGGAGGCAGTCAGCAGCCTCAACAACACCCTGTAAGAGAAGCCAGGCAGTGATGACAGCAGCCATGTCACATGCGCCAGCCAAAAGCTGGACGAAGCCGTCCATGTCGAGAAAAGATGTTTATGATTTTTGCAATATGAGGAAGTTTGCAGTTTTAAAACACCCCACACTAGCAAAACCCAGAACCACAGACCTATTTGTGTCAAACATAAAGAGTCACGAACTCAGCTGAAAGCTGCATCGCAATGAGTCACAAACTCATAGGAAAGCTCCATGCCTTCTCACAAATAGCTATTCATTGTCATTCTTTGGACAGTTCATGTACATTAATGTTTATGCTTATAAGAATGTCTATATAAGGTCTGGCAATCATGATTGAGGTTACTCTCATTTTAGTGACGAAGGAGAAATTTAACTGATGGTCTCTTTGCCATGTCGTATAATGTGATGTCAGAGGAGAACAGGAGTCTGAAGACTAACAAACTCTCTCAGCTGATCAGCCTGGCCCTTCCATCTGTCCCAGGGAGTCTCCTTACATTCCACAGATAGCGTCCAGATCTCTGAGGTCCCTGTGGCTTCTAGGAATTCCCCTGTGGCCATTCTGCCACACGCCTGCTCAACCCCTCCCCCAGGAAGAACAGTGACATGGCTTGTTCCACTTATCTCTGTGAAATCCGTGGCTTCGGTGGGGGCATCAGGTCATGGGTCTTTTTCTATGTGATGCATCATGCTGTAAAGAGGAAAAGATGACTGTGTTTAAGGTGCAACTGCTGCCAGAAGGATGCAGCAAAGATCTGTCAGTGGAATTTCAACCAAATGAAAAGACACAAATGTTGCATAGTTTGTTATGGCTGCCGTTTCTACACCCATAGCCAGACTTGCTGGCTCAGTGTGGGACTCCAAATGCATTGAGTCAGACAGTCTTGTCCATGACACACCCACCCGGCCGACAGCTCCACCCATCAGAATACTCCATCAAACCTGACTGGAGGGATATGGGGAGGGGAAGACACATCATAGGCAGCATGCATCATTGAGAGGGTCTACAAGTATGAGGACAGCCTCCTGGCAAAGGCATGAAATTTCAGGGAAGCAGGTCTCTCACTGTTTAGCTGGCAAGATGCCACAGGGGCCTCACATGTACTATTTTACTAAGAGGAGATTTCCCGTACTTAGCTCATAGCTGCCCTGTGTGTTACAGATTCTTTTTCCAGCCAAATGAGGAAATAATCATTTTTATCACAAGAAATATAGAAGAGAGGAAAAAGGGCAATGGCAAAGTAAACAGTAGAAACTGCAGTGTAGGAAGCAGTATGGCACATGGGAATGCAATTAATAAATGACCTACCCTAAATCTGGCACTTCTCGGAAACCCTTCCCAGACTCCAGTTTTGTGGGCCAGATAATTTCATGTCTGGATTTTGCTTGCTGTGGTCCCATTTTCTGTCACAAGAGGGCTGTATTGCATTGCATGATATTAGGGCATCAATATTGATATTCTCAACCTAATCTCACACACAGACACACACGCACACACACACACTAGGTATACCTATCTTTATGGGGCCCTCTCATTCATTCCTATGGGGGAAATGCTAACGCTAACTATGACAACCCTAACCCCCACCCTGCCCTAACCATAACCAACAATGCAGTTTTTGCATTTTTAGTCTTTTCATAGTAGTCACCGATTTTCATAAAATACAGTTTTACATTATGGGGAAACCGGTCTCCAAAAGGGGGAAAAAAACAGATATTTATCACATTATGGGGACATTGTGTCCCCATAAGGATAGGTATACCCACTCACACACACGCAGGTCCGGCTGTAGTCCTTCACAATGCTGCCAGGACAGACAGATATACACACACACTACAAATCTAGTTCCATAATCTGTACACTGTTTTCTTTTATTGAAAAGCCATTGTCATGAAGTGGAATTCTATTAAAGTGTCTTTGACCACGTTTTCTTTCCTTTGTCTTCAGTTTCAGAGTTTTCTGTCCGGTGCCAACAGCACATTTGAAGGTAAGGAACATCTTGAAAACTGTACATATCACAGCCTTGAGTAACAAATTAAATGAAAACCTATGCACTCATAAACACCCCACTTGCTGTATTAAAAATGTAATTTCCAACACTGCCAAATTTAGCAGCAGAAATATGAAAGATACAATCATCCAATAAGGTATATCAGATTGCATTAAAGCTCATTTTAAGACACCTTGTTTAGGGCACGACAGCATGCTAGGGATAGGTTCCTGAAGAGCAGTGAGGTGGTCCATCTTTCAAAACAAGCCTTCTGATTTTCACATCAGAATGATCCTCCTTCCCCTAGGCTGTTGGCGGAAGAGTTTCTCTTCAAGCTGTCGGAACATAAGATCTGGAATTTGCATGGAGTGCAGCATGCTGTAAATCGGGGATGAAAGTCAAAAGGTTCCCCGTACAAGAGGCTGCACCGTGTGGCTTGTTCTGACCTCTGATGTTTAATCAAAGCCACACAGTGCTGCAAAAATAAATCAAGACAGCTGGTTTGAGAAAAAAAATAAATTGTTCTCAAATTAAGCAATTGTAAGGGGGGGGGGGGGGTGCTTTGGTCCAAAAGTAAGGTTTCAGGGCAAGGCAAACAAGGACAGGTTGAGGTTAGGTTTATACAAAGCAGAACCACTCATCTGCAGACCGACTACAAGAGTAGTCCCATCAGGAATTTCAAGCTATTAACAGCATTGGAATGCAGTTAAAATATATGGTCACATTTAGCAACGCATTAGATAAGGGGAACCAGATCTTAGACAAGTTCCTGTCAGGGACACCAGGAGGAGCCCTTGCAGGAGATCAGACTATTTGACTCTCCAAATCTCAAATCTCCCCCCCCCCCACCCCGCCACCTTCTCCAGTCTGGTCTGCCTGTCTCCGATTCCTAGCTATTCTTATAATGAGCCGAAGGAGATTATGTCGGTTACATCCATAAAGGTTGTTTTTTACTGAGGCGTTTGTTTTCTCATTCCTTCCTCTGTTTGCTGGGCCCCTGTTGAATATGCTGTTTGTTTCCACACAGCGTTAACCCTAGTGGAAACATTTCACAAACACCTTTCACTGGGAATGACCATGACCTTACAGCTGCCTTTTTCTTAACCTTTGTGTTTCAGTCGCACAGGTCTGCTTTATACTCACTCATTCCTGACACGGGTGTAGAACGTCTGTGGTGCATTGTTATACGACTGCTCGGCCCAGCAGTGTGTGGGAAAAAATGTGTTTTTGCTACCCTGGAGCCATGCAACTTGAGCGATCAGGCTGTTAATGCCATTGTGTGCAAATCTGCAGATCATGACATGAGAGGACAAGTTTTTTAACATGAGGAAAGACCCTTAATACCATCATATGACCTTTAGGCCTACTGTGCGTGCAGATCCCAGATCTGTGTTGGTGACAAGTACGCTACCCGCTGTCGTTTCAGTGGTGCCGTTCCAGGACGTGTGGGAGCGCAGCTTCTGTCGCACTATCGAAAAGCTGGTGGAGGTGGTACAGGAATATCCTGGGGAGGTGGAGCACATCTTCAGCCCCTCCTGTGTGCCCCTTGTGCGCTGTGCTGGCTGCTGTGGCGACGAGAACCTGGAGTGCCGGCCCACAGACACCAGCAACGTCACCATGCAGGTAAGCCACGATGTCGACAGACCACAGGGCCGTATTACGTGGGATGTTCATAAAACGTAACGTAAGGAGGACCCCATTTTAACAGCATTACCTTTACCCTTTTATCAAAGTCTTGTCCATTCATCCTGCTCAAGAGCAGACAGAGGATGGATGGAGCTTCATTTGAACATCCCTGTCCTTCCAGACAATTAAACAAATCCTCATTAGTCTGTTGTTTTTTTGGGGTTTGATGAAAATCTCTCCCCTACCCTTGTCAGCTGCTGAAGATCAAGCCAGCAGAAGGAGACAGAGAATATGTAGACATGACTTTTGTGGAGCATAAAGCATGTGAATGTAGGTAAGAGAAAAAAGGCTCATCTCCCTGTGTTTTTCAAGTCTCTGCGGGGACGCAAGATGTATGCAGAATGCTTGCATCCATATGAGAGTGCAGTTGTACTTTTTAACTTTAAACACTTTATCTACCCATCTGCCTACACATCACTTGTGAACTACAAGGTCATAGGTCAAACATTTTATGATTATGGTATAACTGTGCATTATCTTCGTTTTGCGTATGAAAACACCCCTCTTATTTATGTAACCAATGCTGTATTAAAAGGACATATCTCAAAGGATATGCAATATTAATTTATATATATATGTTGCCTTTTTGTTTACATTATAGCCTCGCAGTATATTTTATGGATTCTTCTTTCATAATGATTCTTAGTATAATTTATGTATTCCTGCGTGTGCATGTGTGAGTGGTTGGTGTGTGAGTGTGCCCTAAGATGGGCTGGCCCCCCATCCAGGGTTGTTTCCTGCCCCGTGCTTGTTGCTTCCGGGATAGGCTCCGGACCCCCCGCGACCCAGTAGGAAGAGCGGGTTGGAAAATTGATGGATGGATGGATGTATTCCTGCAGAATGTGTTTCGGGCACATTCTCATTTTAACAATGTGTTTTCCTAATGTCCACAGACCCAAAAAACTGCTGAGAAATGGAAGGTAAGCAAACTCTTGTCCACAATTACCATAAGCAGTATGATGTGTGTAATGTTTGTGTGCCTGTTTCACCATTGTGTGCATTGCAAATCTTTTCCACTAAGCAGACGGAGGCAGAAAGGGAGAGGGAGGAAGAGGAAGGACAAACAGAGGCCGAAGGACTGCGATACGTGAGTGTCAAGCTAACCATTGGTTTCAAGAAGTTTCCCTATGGGTTATTTTTAACAGAAAGTGTGAAAAAGCAATGTTGTTAAATGACACTCAGGCTAAGAAAAACACTTTAAAAAGCACCCTGACCATCAATATTACTTCCAAGATCCATATCAAAGGAACAATGGTATAAAAGTTGTAGGGATGGGTTGTCAAATAAAGATTCTAATTCGGCCCGCAAGATTCTTCTCATCCAATACACTAGTTTTACAAATCCTGCCATGTAATTTCAAAGGTAAAAAAAAAAAAAATGCTATTCTAAGTTTTTTCACTTGAGGTGCAGTACCATGCTGAAGGAACAACACACAGTGGTACCTCGCTTCTTGAACTTAATCCGTTCCAGACTCCGGATCAAATCCTAAAAAGTTTGAGTCCTGATGGAATTTTTCCCATAATAAATAATGGAAAAGCAATTAATTGGTTCCCGACCCCCCAAAATTGCAACTAAATATGTTTTTTTAAGCATTTAAACACAATATTAACAGGATAAAACAAGAAAAGCATTTCTTTGTTAATGGCCTCCAAAACGATAAAGATCTTATCCCAACATTACCTCTGTCCTGCCCCAATAGTCCGCTCCTTCCGTGTGCCACGCCCCCTCGTTAACCTTGTGTGGGATCCCCATGTGATTCGCTGTTTGTGGTTGTTGTCATTAGTCCTCTGTATTAAGTCTGCGTTTCAGTTTGTTTCCCCAGTCCGGTCATTGGCTGCGTTTCACTTGCTTACAGCGCTGATTTAAAGAAACGCATTCTGATCCTGACGTAATGCATTATGGTTAGATGCATTGCGACCTCTCACCCAGCTGCACAAACTGGAACCGCCTCCGTGACGACACACCTTTGCCCTTATTGGCTGAAGAGTTTAATTACACGCATGACGTTTGCATCCTAAGCAGTTCCGATGCGTAATCTGCTATTTCTCCCGAAGATCATGAAAAACAGTGAGAACTGGTTTTCAGTTAATTTACCCGGTATAATAAAGTTTAAATAAATTACATTTATGCTCTAATAATACATGTAAGTTAAGTGGTTTATTTATTGTTAGTTACTGTAATGTTGCGCTGCTTTATTTGGTTAATCGTCCAGTCTGTGAAGAAGGCATTCAAGTAAGAATTACATTGTAGTATGACTCATTTCCTGGCGCGTAAAATTTATATTAGGTCAGTATTCACGATTCGACTTCTGATATTCAGATCGAGTTCTAGGTCAAACTGGTCTGTTCAACTTTCAAGAAATTTTACTTCTAGTGAGTGTGAGAACCGAGGTATCACTGTATTCACATGCTGAAAAATAAAACAAGCAAAATGAATGAATTGCTGGTGGGACCAAAGAAACTGCTGGCAGAGTAATCATGTGAACGCTAGGCCTGTAACACCATTTGCTCCTGGGACACTAGATGCTGAATGACCCCACCCTCTGACCCAAAGCTCTCACTAATATAAAAATGTATTATAAAATGTAAATGTAAACCACCAATACTTTGGAAAGTGACTGCAGGGCACTGCAGACTTTTCGTCATTTGCAGGTAATTTATGGTCAACCTGTTTGGCCATTAAAAATGTACCTTGATATCCTCCTTTTAACATAGCAAATGGCAAGGTGTTGTTAACGGATCTGAGGGCCAGATTGGCTTCCTAATTGAAATTTGTTCGATACCCCTGCTGTGAGGCAAAGAGAAGGAAGCAAAAAAGGCAAGCTAACACGTAGCAAAGTCGTACTTCTGAATGTCATGTAAGAGGAATATCAGCTTATATCCAGCTTGCTGTGGAGTTCAGTAGGATTCCTAGTTATAATTTTTTTTTTTTTTTTGGGGGGGGGGGGGGTTCAAACTTGAATGTGTACTGTATAATGATATATAAACGATGAAATAGAAGCACATATACACCTCCCCTGATTTACATATCTTATTTGTTCCTTGGAAATCGACCTTTTCCCGTTCGCATATCAGTATGAAATAATAATATGCTATTGTGATAGAGGGCTGCCAACTCTCACGCATCTGGCGTGACACTCAGGCTTTTAGACTCTCACGCAAGAAATCTTACGGCAATTTTATATTACTCAATTTTCAACCCAAAATTAGCTGCATCAAAAGTTCTGGGGCTGTTTGCAAACCCATGCATTATTTACAAGTTAATAAAGCTGTTACATATGTGTAAATGCGTTTGCATTAGTGGGCAGACTCGCCTCGAATTGAAAATCTCACGCCAGTCAGCTGATTGAAGCTGGGATAGCCGCTAAGAACTGTAAAATCTGGAGTGGTACCGCGCATGAATTTACATAGTGAATACTTAATTCTAAAAGAAATTTGGTCAAACCGGCACATTATGCTGTATATTCCCGCTAAAGTTTGTCCATTTGTTTCAATCTCTTAGGTGTCAGCCTCCACGCAGGTAACTGCAATCCTGCCCTCACGGCGACCTCCACCTGTATTTATCTCCTCTCGGCGGTCTGCTAAGCACTTTTCCGGACATCGTGTCGCTCGGCACCTGGGACTGAAGCGGCGGGGTCGCCATCGCCGCGAGCGGCTAGCGAGCTGCGCGGGAACAGGGAGACATGGCGGCCGGCGACCGGGGGAGCGACTTTCACAACAGCAGAGTGGATCGTGAAGCGGACGAGCAAGATGAAGGACGAAGCTCGACACTGGAGATTGAAACAGTAATCCAGAGGACGGTGATATATGTTTTTTCACATTATTAATTATTATTATTATTATTATTATTATTATTATTGATCTGACTTCAGCCAGTATTTATTACAGAAAACAGACAACAAAGGGTTTAACGCAGACCATGATTTAAACGGTTTTTAACAGTGTACTGTATAGTGTTCTACTTGTTAGAAGGAGGAATAGAGAACGTATTTAAGGGAAATAAGGACCTTAAAGACACTTAAAGGAATATTTGCTCCAGTAAGCTTTCTAAGGAGATGAACAGTGGCGATCTTAAGCGTCCGTTGCAATGCATCTTAAACAGTTAAAGAAAGAATAAGAAATTATTTTATGCATCTCAGATTTAATGTCTTCTTTTTCCAAATCACGGACGTATGGCTCTATCTAGTGGTCGTAATACAGTATAACGCCAAGTTGTAATTTCTGAATACGTCAACTTTCAGTGTACAAGATTATGTAAGTCCTAAAAAAAACTTTATGGACCAAAATTTAAATTACAGAATTGTAATCAAATATTTACAAGGTAGACTTTGAAAGTGACTATGTAGAAGCACAATGGAATACCTTGTTAAATATTGTCTGTTTCTGTTTATTCTATAAACTGCTTTTAAGTATCGTTTTCAATCCAAACATATTTTCTCAAAAGAACTACAGTGGAAAATAACAATGTTAATAATGAATTTGCACACCAACTGAAATAAAAAAATATTTGAAAAGGGTCTAAACTAAAACTAATAGAACAATGTTGCGAAATACTGACAAAAATGGTATACAATTTACAGTTCCTCTAATTCTTTGTCATTTTCCAATGAAAGTTGAGTGTTTTCATGTCGTTTTTGGGTGACATATTATCACACATCTCACTATGTTAGGCATTTTTGTATTTATGAATCGACACGGGTAGGTATCACCTGCCTTATATTTTTATTTGAAGTCACCAATTACAGTTACAGGGTGGGAGTTGTGGCCTTGTATACTATACTATAATTAGTATTAACTTCTTATTCCTAGAAGAAAATTTCCCTGTTTGCTAATTCAAGTGACTTTTTATGAAAAAATGGGGACTATTCACAAGCGCAAGGAACTCTTCTGACACAGATGCTGACAGGGTACAGTATCTTATACAAGCCTTCCTTTCAATTCACTGGCTACATTTCATGAACAGTGGGATTTTCTTTCCAGTTTCCTCTCACTCACGACATATGTCTCAATGTAAAGAACGATTGTAAATGTGTGCCAACATATGATGCAGGAAAGTTTGTAAGTCTTGTGTATAATGTATATTGTACATATATATAAATAAATGTATTACTGTTAATAAAGAAAACATTATATTTAATAGAGTCTTTGTGACTCATGTCTTTGAACACGGGGATATGTCACACATCTGACAAATATCTAACATGTGTAACATGTGTTATAGGTGAACAGTAATGTGTTATGCTGGAATGTGTCGATAGTGTCATAGTAAGGTGTACCCAGTACTGAACTCCCTCAGGTGAATATATTGGCCTTTTTGACAGCTTGTTATTATAACAGGGGTACAGGCCAGAGTCCCCAGTGATCTTAGTTTTAATTGATTTATTTTAAGAATTAATTGATTGGTTATTTTGAAACCTGAAAGACAGGAAGTATCCATGCAAGTTAGTTTGAACCAGCAATCGGTACAGGTCATGAAGAGTGATACACCAGCATTTTGGCTAATGGTCCTGTAGCCTCCATACAACTGCATAAATTACTGGGAGACGGGGGATTGTAACCTCTCCAAGTAATCAAAACCGGCCAACCCAACACAATCACGCAATGAGTGGAGACCGCAACCCCTGCAATGTTCAGCCCAAAATTACACCCTTACATGCACATGTCAGCTTACTGATAACATGGTCACGATAATGATTCAGTACAGGTACAGAATTCATCAATCTCATATCCAAGTCTCTAGGGTTTGGGTGGTCTATTCACCCTTACTCTGTATTAAACTCATTTTTAACATTCCAGTGATATAAAATGCTGCATCTCAGCCTCATTCAATATGTGCATGTTGCTTAGTACCACCAGATTGACAAAATGTTTTAATGTTTTCCCACACAGCACCCTTTATTTATACCAATTTAAAAGGAGCACCAAAGAGTGTGTCTCAACTCTGAGTTCCCAAGACCTGCAGTTCCCACGGTTTTTAAATCCCAGAATGGAAATACCTCAACAAAAATGTTGATGGAGAGTGGTGTTCAGCATAATGAAAATGCCTAAAATAGGAAAGTCAAAATTATATTTGCACATTTAAGATGATTTTCCCTATGCATTTACAAATCCTCTTTAAATTAAAATAACTCCTACGCTTTGATAAATAGTTACATAATATCAATTGCGCAGTCGCATATAATTTAATTCTTAAAGGTAAACTACTTCTGGGTAACCGAATAAAGGCTTTCTTGCACTGCCATTGCAATTACGTAACCACCCATTTGGCAGTAATGTTTTTTTTTTCCTTTTACTTGGCAAACTATTCAAGTTCTTAGCTGACGAACACAAACTAAGCTGCTCGCACTGGATCATATACCGTATTACATAAGTAGCACATCTGTAAGGCACTCCCCCATCTCACGTTAGAACACTATGCTCCCTTTAACTGCTCTGTTGTCGAGTATGTCACGTTTTCTGACTCAATGTTGAGGTCTGCCACCAATCGCAGAAACCAAAAAGCGCAATGGGTGGGCTCTTCACGTAAAGCTCAAAGTCCTTTTGACAGTTGCTTCGGTAACGACTTACTCGGCGGCGCCGTAAACCGCCGAACAGCGTCGTAAACGTGACGCAAAGAAGAGACCAGTCGTGTGAGCGACAGCCTCCCTCGCTCAGAGTCGCAGTAAACGCGCAGATGGCTCAGTGAGAAATTCGGAGTTCCTCATTAAAAGAAGATTCGTTTTCCCCCCTTCCCGGCATGTGACTGTGGATTTATAAGTGAGTGGCTTTTTTTTTCCTGTGTTCTGCACCGTGTAAGAGGACTGACGTGCTGGATAGGTGACGGCATCGGGCAGACAAAACAAAACACCCCAAAGCAAGAGGACGGTGAGCTCTTTATGGCTAAATGATAATTAGTTAGTTTGGCGGTTGATTTGACAGATCGCTTATATTAACTTTTTGAGGTAAAATGCTTTTGATTGTAGTTGTATGTCTGCAGTAAAAATTAAATGAAACAGACCCGGTTGGCTGCGATTGTGTGGTTGGCTGTAGCTAGCGAACAGCCCATCTGCATGATCAGAAATGATCTGCTTTCCATCAGGCATAATTTGTCACTATTTCATTAGAAATTATTGAAATAAAATGTTCAATATTATTATTTAGTATCAGTGCTGTTCGTTTCCTGTGAAGCCATACATGCGTGTGGATCAGATCAGCTTGCAAGTTCCGTTCTGCTAGATGGAAAATGCCTCCTGTCCTTATTATCGTCTCAAAAGCAGGTCGTGAGCGAATGTGGAACATGCTTTAATAAGGGACCCTATACCCGGGAGCCAGTGCGCCCCGATTTTTGTATGCAGACATTGAAATAGATCTTGCTAGGTCGCGTTCAGTATTAAAACTTTTCACTTAAGGGGATTTATTAAACAGTGAATTTCAGGAAGTAGTCAGGAAGTTAGCAAATTATGAGTGATGAAATTATTACTTTGTAGGTATATCATATTGTCTATGCCCAGCATCTGACCGCAATGTGAAATTTTGACTGGGTGATCTGTGTTCTGGCTGCTGGCCTTCACTAGGCATCCCATCTTCCTGCATCCATCTGTTTTCTTGCCCTGAAAACAAGGGAGATGCAGCTCATCTGAGGAAGAGGAGGGTGAGGTCACCTGAAGATGAGCAGCAAAGTCAAAGGAGGAAACCACAGGGCCCTGACGGCGGACATGAGCAAGCTCTCAGCGTCCAGGTCCGAGTCGGAGAAGGACTGTGGCTTTTCAGGTCTGTCCCTTAAATGGCACCTTTCCTGAGAAAAGTGATAATGTTCTGCCTCTGCCTACAGCTAGGTCAATGTTTCCTCTGTTGTGACTGGTTAATTCCGAGTTTTTGCGCACCTGGCTTGGGATGCACTGGGGCTGTTGTCATGGCTACTCGGAGCACCTTCCTGTTTGTCTGTGAGGTGTCATGTGGCTCCTGCAGCGCTAGGAAACTGACCCATATCCGGGTCCGACAGTGTCGTCTCATAGCTTTATTCATACTCTGGGCAGCTCGGAGTCTTTGTGTCCTGACCTCCATGCCAGGATCTGTGACTGTCAGCGTCGTCATGTGGCTTCTGTTCGGACGTTATTGCTGGCCTGACCTGCGGCTTCTCGGTCCCACACAGATACCAGCTCGGGGTATCTGAGTGCAGTGGAGCAGACGGACTCGGAGGACGTGAGCCGGGGGCCAGCTGTGTGCGGCTCGCAGTCGGGGCCCCCGGTGGCTGTGATGACGGGCCCCTACCCCAACCTGTCCCCCATGATCATCATGAACAACGTTGTCCTCAAGCAGGTAGGATTTTCGGGACATTCATAATTCCAGAGAATGAGGGTGATAATCAAAGGGGTGTTCTGTGTTTTTTCATATTTGACCTCCTTCCCTCCCCGCAGCCTAATCCCTCCGCCCCAGCAGTGAAACCCTGGGGATTTCAGCCTGCCCTGGAAGTGCTTCCTCAGCCTCAGGTGGTCTTCCTCCAGCCGGTGGTCTCGGCCGGTGACAGAGCATCCACGAAGAGAGCTCCCAACAAACAACGGAGCAGGAAGTACTTACCCATCCTGAAGTCCTACCCCAAAATCGCCCCCTACCCGGGAGAAAGCCCGTCGGACAAAAGCAAACCCAGCTCCTCTGAGCGGAGCGTTTCGGCACCCAGCCACGGGGTCGGTCGCCACCGCCGGCGTCGCCATCGTGACAAGCAGCCGGGCCATGTGGGTGACTGTGGTGGCTCTGCCAAGCCTGCACCTCCGGCAGCCGTCAGCCCTGGGCCTGCAGCCCCCAAGCGAAACTTAGCAGCTGCAGACGTAAAACAGCCCGGCGTCCAGGCGTCGGCCAAACCACCGGTAGCCGCACAGCCGCAAGCCTTGATTCGGTCCTCCGCCGCCCCCCCTTCGCCGAGCCCCGAGGCCGGACGCATGGACGACATCAGCCAGGACCAGGCCGCCGAGGCCTGCTGGGACGTCCCGGCAGACGGCGCCGACAAGCGGAAGCGATTCTGCAACACGTACAACATCCTGCAGCGGTCAGGCCTGCTGGGAATCACGCTGCGCACCAAGGAGCTGATCCGGCTGAACCGGCGCACGCAGGGCCAGCTGGAGCGTCTGCGGGAACACACCGGCCTCTTCTTGCAGGCTGTGAGCAGCGGCGACCCCCAGGTGTGGGCCAAGCTGCAGCTTACCATGCTGGAGCCTCCCCCTAGCGGCTCAGAGGAGGAGCAGGCGGAGGGGCTGCTGGAGAAGACTGCCCAGGACTGCCACGCCTGAGCGCCCTGCAGACGGCCGACAGCCCCTCTCCTCATCTCACTTCCTCTCTTTAGGTCAGCCTTGGGCTTTAAACCAGTGGTTCCCAACCTTTTTTTGCGCCACGGACCGGTTACATGTCAGACAATATTTTCACGGACCGGCCTTTAAAGTGTGGGGGGTAAATACGACAAAATAAAATGATAAAAACAAATATAAGCCGCATAAAAATAAAACTCACCTTTACGTTGAATTAGTGGGAGCCCTGAGCTTGTGTCTCCGAAACGAGCCGGTCCCATCTAGGCGTAATCGGAGACAATGACACCCCAAGTATTTTTTTCTATGCGGCCCGGTGGTTGGGGACCTCTGCTTTAAATCATTCGTGTGACACCATTTAACTCACCGTTAAACTCCCGACGGGGATAGAAGACTGGATCTTCAGCCGTTGCCTGTTACGGTAACACCCCCTTCCCTTGTGACCTGCAACAGAATTCCATAATGTAAGGTTTACAAGCCTGTTTCGCACTTCACATGTGACGCGGTTTCACGTACTTGGGGATGTGAGCAGGACGGCCAGAAGAGAGCTGTGAAAAATAGCAGAGACTATTGTAAATGTGTTCAATTGCCTTTTATTTATTGTTTTTAAAAAAATAGGTGAAAGGCGTCTCACTTCTTCCAAACCCTGCCGGCTAGTATCGCAACATGTTTGTCCCTCCAACCCTGCTTCTGAGTTTAAGGTGTGAAATCTGTCAGATGGGAGGGTTTTGTATATGCATGGGCAGGGGGGAGTAGTTGGTGTAGGGAAATGGCAGGCCCAGCCAAACCGGCCGGTAGGAATGTACACAGCCTTCAGGTGACACCTTCTCCATTCATGCCGTTTACAGCTCTGAATGGCCTTGATTCAGAATCTACAGAAAGCTACAGGGGCTATTTTTAGATGTTATCGTTCTGTCTTCAAGAGTTTATGCATATTGATATTAGCTGAAAAGGCAAGCTTCACTGTAGAAAATTGGCCCAGACCTAGTTTGAAGTATAAAATATGCATGTTGCTTTTTTGAGGGCCAACAAGGCAGGCAGCTGATAGGTCTGGTAAAAATGTTTCTTGTTTTTCGCAGGTTGGAAAAAGAGAGTGACCCTTTTTAACAATTAATTAAATACTTGTAATTCCATGCGCTGACTTGAAATGATATCTGTGTGTAATTTGGTGATGGGTGACGAGCTTTGCGGTGACGGTGGCATTTTCTCTCAGTACCCGTGTGATTGTGGCGACACTGATTTCACGTTTCATGAGCACGTTATGGTTGTTTTACTCTGGAGATACGCGTGATGGTCACCATCGTTCGGCTACCTCTATAATAACAAAAGACATCCTATTCGCTTGCTACGTGACACATCCAGCTCCCCCTCTGCTCCGCAGTTATCCATTGCGCCTTGAAGACGGTGGAGATTAATAACTGGTACTCTGGTGACTGGCCATCAGAAATGTAACTGAATCAGAACTGGCGTCCTGGCAGTCACACATATGTCACATGACTCATGGTTTCTTGTGCAGTGCCTGCAGCTGGCAGGACACGTGAAACTGCCAACCTTCCTGAGCCTCCCGTTGGTGTCTAGCAAGATGCCCACGCCACCTTCGAGTAAGCCGCCCTTGTTGCAACCCGTCTTCCCTTTTTTACACGGGCGGTACCCGTCATTCTTCTCGTCATGTGCTGAAATGTGGCCCCCACTAAGGGATTTGTTCACCCAAAAACTTTGCATACAATTTAGTTTGTTTTTTTGTTTTCCTAAACTAATACTGTAAGCCTATTTCAGTGTGCTGTAAATGTGGATTTCATTACATCTGTATGATCTATACATGAGACCATATGTGTTTTGTAATGGTCTGGTGTCTGAATTCATAGTGTATGTATATAAGTCATTATTTGCTACTATTTACAACTAAGAAATTATTGTGTGTATATATATAAATATAAATATATATATATATATGAAATATAATGATGGTTTGTCTTATCTCTCAGTGTTGTACCACAGTACTCCTAAAGTAATCAATGCTGGTTTATCAACTTTATCGAGTCGTTGCTTACAGATTCAACACAGCAAGTAATATCTTACCTGATTCTCGAATGTCTGTTTTCCCTCATTAATATGCTGTCGTGTCTGTCTTTCGGGTAACAGGCACCTGGTAGGATCTTTACAGAGCTTTTAGTATATGAAATAACTGCAAAAAAATGAATCAGTTTTGAAAAACTGTGATGTGATCAGAAGCTTTTATAATTCAATAGTAATGTGATTGTTTCTACATGGATTTGTAGGTTAGGGGTTAAACCATAGAAAAACAAAATAGTTTTCCTGGTATTGATCATAAAGTTTGTTTTTTTTAATTTAAAAACTTATAAAGCATTATATTATTTAGGAAAGTAACTTGCTCTTCCATTCCCAAAGGGGAGGAGGAAATGTTTTCAAAGCTATGCAACATGGATGAAGATGGTGAAAACAGTCTATTGTTTCTATCATTTGTGTTTTACTGAAGTGCACTTTTTTGTATTTTTTTAAATTGATCATTTGCATTGACGTTTGCTTAATAAACTTTTTTTTTTCGACCTGTGTTTGCCCAGTGATTTGCTGTAAGTGCAATAAACAATGCAGGAAGGTTAAACGAGAGCAGTTTCAGGAGAACTTTATTGGTTTGAAATAAATAAGTGAAAGATAATACAAGTAAGTATGTATCTGTTTATAAACAATGTTTTGGCATTAATATATTCTAAGTAGACTAAATTTCTCTGTAAAATTTTCAACTCGAACAAACACTTGATTTCAAGAAGAATATAAATATATTGCGTGTGTGTGCATGTATGAAAACTTTTCCCTAGTTCTCCAAAGGTGAAAACTCATGTCCTAAATCAAACCTTCCTTACTCCAGCACTACAACAGACATCAACTCACTGTGAAAGGTCTAAAAATGTTGGCAGGTATTTTCCCTCCGGTGCTTCTGTGGTTATGCATTTTCTTAAACCCAAATGCATTTTGTATGTTATCTTTCGGAGCCTGATAGGGACCTCCACTGATGAGGGGTTTAAGTGATATTGGTTTTTTTTCACCCCATAGCTGATTTTAAGAGACGCCTCATTTTCCATCTTATTTTTCGAGGAACCCATTTGGAAAGTTGACAATCCCTAAAATACTGAAATTACAGAAATAAATATCAAAACTTTTAATTCATTTGACGCCAAATGCTGATGCGTCAGTAAGGATGGTCAGTGCTAAAAGTATAAGCAAGAGAGGACGTCACATGCTGAACATGAATCCAGCAAGTGCCAGTTGAAATGGGAGGGGTTCTGGGTACTGAAGACATACAAAACATACTTACTGAATATGATGCTCCCCCCCCAGCCATCGGGTAGCAGGGCTGCCTGACTCAACTCTGAGCATGACTCATTAGCGATGTCCTTGTCGCATTTTTAATTGCTTTCAAAGCCTGTCAAAGTCTATGGCACTAATGGACGCCTTCCTTGTACATGATCAGAGGGAAGCCACCTTCTTGAGGGTCACGGTAGGCGCCACCACCCTATCGTGGCTACATCTGGACCCAGTCTTATGAAACAATGAGAATGGTGCTGATGGGGTCAACGAGACCCCATAGATTCACAGTGGGATTATTTTACACTGCCAGTCAAGGGTCCAACCCAGCGGGAACCAATAAAATGACCAGTGGGAAGTCAGTTATTGTCACACAGTTACTGACAGCACAAGGTAATCCCACCAGCTGGGGGTTTTGAAGGGTAATTTCATCCAATCATTGGATAAAGGCCACAGTCTCATTGTTTTATGGAATGTTTTGTCCACAAAGGGGGCCCCCACCTTCCCTTAGAGCACCTCTGTGAGGTCTAGTCATGCTTGTGAGTTGTGTCCCCCGGTGGGGCCTCCACAGTCTGGACCGGCAGGAAGAGGCCCAGCACCCAGCGGCTCCCGAAGACGTCGCTCAGGTTGACCCTCCAGGAGCTCTGGCTCTCTGCCAGCTGCCCCCGCCGCAACTGGCACCAGGTCTGGCCCCGGGCCACCAGCAGCACCTGCTGCAGGCAGAAGCCGGCGCATGTGAGGCCGATGCCCAACCACACGTACAGCATCAGCACCAGGAAGAACTGGAGGCCCGGAATGGTACCTGGAGGTGAGAGCAGAGCTGTAATCAGGCGGGCTGTACACGGAGCTCCACCCACCCCAGCCTCTGCTCCTCACTCACATTCAGCCTGAGAGAGACCCCACTACCCTGCTCAGCAGTTTTGTAGGGTTCAGATCCAAATAGTACAAGTTGGTTGAAACAAAATCTTAGCCTGGATTGAACGTGAACCTTTCACCCGTGTGAGTAACAAGGTCAGCATTTCATACTTCTTCCCTTATTGATGATTAGTGACTAGTTTCACATCCCATCAAACAACGTTGGGGATTCCTGCCCCGGTTCGAAGGTCATAAGCTCACCTAGGAAGAAGTAGCCAGTCGAAAGCGGCAGAAGTGTGAGGAAGGTTAAGGGGTTCTCGAATGAAATGGAGAATTCCACTGTAAGATACGCCACCCCTAGCACTAAAGAATACAAGCAGGTGCATGAGGTGTAGATGCAGAACATAATGAAGTAGCGCATGTTCCTGTTGCCGATGCAGTTCCCCGTGAAAAAGCAGTGATGGTCTCGCTTCAGAATCACTTTCTTGCAGAGCTTGCAGAAGTGGCGTCCATTGAGCAGGTAGTGGGCGTCCACCTTGTCCGGACAGTCCGGAGAGCAAACCGGAATCACGTTCTCGTTGGCACTCTCCGCCGAGTCCCGAATAGTCATCATGTAGTTACCCAGCGCATTCAGCATCAGATAAAGGATGACGGCACTGTGGACCAAGGTGACGCCATTGAGTCTGATTCCAGGGGCTTGAAAAATGGTGGGTATGAAAAAATAAAAGTGCAGGACAAAGGTTACTATGGTTGCAGTGAAGAAATATGCTGGTGCGATGGCATTAAGAACCCTCAGCTTGAGCATCCTGATGTGCATTTCTGTGGACAGGTGGAATCAGGTCAATCACGTGATTTATCTTTCATACCCAAAACACAACAAGAATTTAGTGTTTTATTCATGGCTAAAACATGCCATTCACTTAAAACTTAAAACTACAAAAAATAGACATGTCTGACACTTCTTGCCAAAAACCCTTTGGAAATCACTGCAGCTAATTAACTAAAATGAGAGCAGTAATAGTATTAGACAGCCCAATTTAACGTTTGCTACCCTAGATTTAGTAAGCCTAGTAATCTGGATTTTTGAAATCTGAGAAAAGTAATACTAGATATTTTTTACAGTATATAAGCTAAAATACTGTGAAGTAGAAAAATGGGATATAGTTCACTTTGCATTCTGTGCAAATCTATCCCCTTCCTAAAGACATAACTGCTTTAAAAGGATTCAGTGCAGATGTATCCTGGTTAAATGTCTGTCTACGCAATTTTCAAATACGTGACACCTGACGACTTTACATTGAACTGGTCTAATTTAAAACGTCTAAGTCAGTCACAGATTCATTTGATTAATTCAAAATATTTTCAAATTACTAAATACCATCAGATGATTGCCATTGCATTTAGTCACTGATTTATAGGTGAACCATACCAGTAGACGCTCAGAATCCAAAGTTGGAAAACTGGCACAAATATGTTCTGTACACATGGAGAATTTATATAACTGCCTAGGCTGTTATATAGTAGATTATAACACAGTACGTTCAAACAAGGCTGTTTAGAAGGGAGCACATTAAAGCCACAGGGAGACTCCAGTGCCTGAATGCTTTATATAACACAATAGCAGCCTAGTGCTACAGCAATAAAACGTGCTAAGGACAAATGGCACAAGCAAGACTAAATCACAATCCATCATGAATCGTTGCGCTGCTTCGGCTCGGGGAGGCACATGTCATACCTGCTGCCGGCTTCCCCGATGAGCCGGAGCTGTCCGTTCAGAACCACGGTGGCACTCACGGAAACCGAATCCTCATCCGGAACCAAGGCGATGTTGCGAACGCCAGCACAGTCCAAGCGCCTGCGCAGCTGCTGAATCCTCTGGCACCGCCTGTTGGTGTGGACGAGAGCCGCCTTTTTGGAGAATGAAACGTGGGCACGCTCCAGGGTTTTCTAGACAAAACAAATCGATGCCATCAAGGGCTTAGTTATTTTTTCTCGATGTAAATTACATTACTGATGTACCAACATACGGTGCATTTTGTATTCACATTATCAACAATCATGTTTTACTAAACATGTTTCTTTGTATATTGGTCTGTATCAGTCTGATCGTGTACAATGAAATAATGTACAGCTTTTTGTCAATTTTCAGATAAGAGTTAAGTCTGCTTCGCCAGCAGGTGTCAGTGTATTTTTGACGATCCATATGCCTTTTTTATTTAATAAAAAACAACGTACAAACGTTCGTAATTTAATACTAGCCATTTATGTGTAATGTTATAAAACTCCAGACTTAATTGAGTTAATTCACATATACGTATATACATATACTGTGATGCAGTTCATAACCATAATCTCTATTTTATTCAATTCATTTTGCCATAATCTTTTCTTATCGGCTTCGTTTCTGGATATATTAAAGTAATTTAAAATTACGTCAGGTTAATATTTTGTACAATTCAGCTCTTGATGACGGCCCCTTAAATTTAGGATGGTGTTTAATTTATAGACGGTCCCTGGGCAGGTGGGAGTTCCTGTAGGTCCTTGGTGCTGATGCAGAAAACCAAAAGCATCCTCGCCGGACGATAGGATAAAGGTCTCCTGAATATGTAAGCTCATCAAACATGCTTTGTCATTTTCTATTAAATCTTAATTATTTGAATGTTTAATATGTCTGTCATTGGGTGGTGAAATCGAAAGAATGGAATTAAGTTAACGTCAGCTTTAAAAAGTGGGTGGATTTATTGAGCAGTTGTGTGTCGATACTGCAGCAGTGATCACAAGAAAACAGACTGTATGATATACGCAAGAATTAAAAGTGCGTGTATATTTTACGAGATAAAAATAATATCGAACTGTACACTATGATTCTCGAATGAAGTTAAATCTATTCATAACAACAAAACATTGTTGCTTTACGTGAGTAACTTGCTTATATAGTGGCTCCGCCCATTTGGGACTACTATAGCCACAAAAGATGTTGGATGTTTATTTGTCATTGAATCGGTTCGACATCGCTTATGCAAAAGTTGTAAATTGTAATGGTTGTGTAATGCGTTGTTACTGGGTTTTCATTTTCATAAGAACATCGGAGTAATTGAATATTTGTCCGAAATTTGGATAACAACCCTGATGCGTTCTAAGACGTTGTTTCAGATGAACGTAAGCTATCACCCCTTAGTCTATTACCTGAAACGTTTCTTTGTAATATTTTTCCTCCTGGAGAATCTCATTCGACACGTGACGAAAATAATACCGTGTCTACTCAGAGCGGTTTTTGAACCATTTATGTTTCATTCTTTGGATATCTATCAACTATACCCTTTCAACTAAATAGACAATGCAATCAAACTGCGTGAACGTAACTGAATTAGGTTATTATTCTTAATTATGTGAACAAAGTAATATTACTAACCGAAGAATGTTATGACAAACATGTTATTAAGAAGTTAATTAATTTATAATGTAAATATTGTGCGGTTCGATGATAAATATGCAAAATATTAGACTGCTTGTGGGGATGCAGTGAGAGAAGAAGTAGCCTACTTTGTACACAGTAATGAAATTCTAGATGTATTAAGGAATCACATTTCATTTCTCTTTAAATGCAGTCTTTTTCACTTCTGGCTCCGGTAATAACTCCTGTTAGGCCTATTTGCCTCGTGTCAACACTTGCCTAGTTTTGGGCAAATCTGCTGGGAGAACAAAAATAGTTACAAAAAAGTTGCTTGCTTAAGAAGTCAGAAATGTGTCGCTTGTTTCTCATTTTCGGTAAAAAGTTTCTGGCTATGTACTCTGCACCCAGAAAATTGGTTTACGCTTGTTTTGTGTCTCCATAATACATGATTAATTAAGTATAATATTTGGGCTGTGAAATTAATCTGTATGTTACCTCTTTCATTTCCAATTGCTAATCTTCTGCCTCCGACCATGTTCAGAGACGTATTATTTCTGTACTTAGTATACAATGTGAAACTTTTTTCAGTTTTTTTTAAGCTTTGCTGATTAACTTGGAGGCAGATGGGTTTAATGTTCTCAGCTTCTGTCTGTCCATCTGTCCTTTAACAAAAACACGCCTAAAACAGACAGAAAAAAATGATCGATCGGTTGAGTGATTCTGCGGCTGGCACGGTCTCGATGATAATTAATCTTCGTCGTTGACATTTATCAATGTGTATGGTGGCCAAGGCAGTTTTATTTTACTGTTTCTGAGTATTATCTTCAAGTATATAGCACTATTTGTGCTGTGGGCCTTTCTGACATTTCAGGGGATGGAAGCTTTCAGGGAAATTAACTTCAGTGCTTTTGAAATGCGATACCGATAATTGGTTTCGGAAAGCAGCGCTTAAAAACATGCAGCCTTAAACCGGCGTGCTGTGCTTTCGCCTTGTTCACCTCACTCCACATGGCCGCAGTCAGAATTGCACGCTGTCAATTTCAGCGCGTCTGACAAAGCCGTGGAGTAAGGAGGAACTGAATCACGCAGCTGACTAATGCGCAGATCACACAGCTGAAGATGACCCATCAATTTCGCCAAAGTAATTAAAGTTAATATTTTTAAATGTATTGCTAAAGAAATAGAAATCAAACCTACAGGTTAAAATAAGTTTTAACCTGCATGTTTAGGAGATGGTAATGACAAGAATCTGTGAGACTACTTTTTTCTATACCAGTTTAACAGTTTTATACCAGTACTGGTATTTTTAAACCCATTTGCTGTATTCAAATACACAGTACAGGGTTGTGGTGAGGCTGGAGAGTTTTATGACACCAATTTACCCTACTGCATATCTCTGGGATGTGGTAGAAAACCAGAATACTTGAAGGGAAAGGCATGCCAACACTAGGAGGACATGCAAACTCCACACACACAGAGCTGGAGGCGGGATTCACATTTTCATCGCACCAGCTGCATGTTGGTATGAGGCAGTGCGAATTAGTGTTTCTATGGGTGCAGAAATGCGCTGCTTGCATGCTGCTTCTCAGGGCGGTGTGTGCTTTGGTGGGTTAAAGCGTTGTGTCTGTGATTGGAAGGTCATTAGTTCTAGACCTATAGTTGGCATATTGATTCCGTGTTGGGTCATTGAAGTTGGGTCTCAGCCTTATTTCATCCAGGGACTGGCTGACTCTGCTTTCTCATGTGTTTGTTGCTTTGGATAAACAAGTCTCCTGAATAAAGGCTGAATACATGTATTCCATAACTATAAGGAAATTGCTTTGGGCTATCGGAGAACCCAGACCTGCAGTGGTCTTTTCTTACTGACATATCATAGAAATGTCCCGCGGAGTTGAGAAGGAATAGTGTTAAGTCTCCTCCGTCAAGGCAAGAAGAAGATAATTGTCATGATTTCCAGAGAGGAATCACTTACAAACAACACAAACATGAATATTTTATCAGTTCTTTGGCTCGGACTGGAAGGTTTATATCACATCACAGCACGCCAAATCTCAGGGCTTTGCCGTCGGCCCTCTGAAATATTCATCAAACGGTTTTAGACACAGCTGGAATGTCCCCACCAGCTTTTGCACCTGGAGCCATCATTGTGTTTTTAGTGCCACCGCTGGCTGGTGTCTCCTCAGCCTGGTCCCATTTGCGGAATGTGACTGCCAGAAACGCAATAGAAGCCTTTGATCAATAGTCCTGCTTCATCGTACCTGTCACACCCGTTTGCGGTGCAGCCCCCACCCATCCCCTCAGACAGGCCGTAAAATGTACCTGTGCGTCTCGCCTGAGCTGCCAGGATCATTATTTAAATGAAGAGTGATTTATCTGACAAGCGGGCAGGAACAGCACAGTCTAAAGATGTTAGTTTGAATCCTGCATGTTTGTTTTTTGGATCTCATTAAGATTTTCTGTCAAACTGTACTGTATTATGACAAGAAAATTTAATTCCATAAGACATTTCATTTGTTCCCTTATTTCATCATTTATTCAGTCTTGCCATGTAATAAAGGCACGTTTTCCTCTCGACGAGGGAAAAAATGGGAGGTTTGGCAATTCTCAGGAAGTAGTGAGCTAATGGTTAATGGTTTTTCTAGTAGGCACAATGTTTACATGCAGGCCTTACTGGAAGTGAGGTAAATATCCTCCTGCAGTAATATGCTATCTAGGAACCAGTCTGTTAAACACATCAAAATACTTTTCAGGAAAAATTCTCCTTATAGTATATTCCTGTTCAGTCAGTCTGTTGTGTGATACAAAATGGATTAGTCCTCTTTAGTGTGCATTTGTGTTTTTTCAGACAAGATTTTTGGTTACAGTCCTTAGGATTGCAGCCTAACTGTGTTCTGTAAGTCCTTTCCTATATTTTCTTGTTTGACTACAAACTTTACAGAAAAGTTAAGAGCACACCACCTGCACAGTTTAAAATGGTCTGACTCACCTGTATCTCAGGCAAAACTCAGCAATAGCATCCGTTTGAGGTCACTTTTGGACCCAAGGGATGGTGACAGTCTGTATTTGAGGTGAGAAAATCATACAAAGGGATTGAACATCAGCTTCTTTGCGATTGTGAATTCCTGTGAATGCCGGTGAATGCCCGTGAATGCTTTGCAGAATGCACATTATGCTGTGGGCCATACACTCCTATGCCTTCTAATGCCTGTCACAAGGATGCATACATAACAATATAGCCAATCAAACACCATTTGTCCTGTTTTGAGAATGAGGGATTGGATATTCCCAGTGACACACAGTGGACCATTCACAGACCAGCTGATCCCCCTTACTAACTTCAGAGATGAAATGTTTGCCTATAAGCGCACATCATCTATTCCTTAGTTGATGTATTAGTTATAACAAAGATCCGGGGACCAATCAAATTTAGTTGTTCAGTAGTTTAGTAGATTCCAGAACCTGAAAGGATCTTAAGCTTAAAAGGTTCTTTCATCAAGAAACATACAGTAGGGGGATGTTAGGAGGGTTTCATTTACACCGTTGTGCTTTCATTAGCAATTTTAGTCTCTTCTCCTTAATTTGCTGTAGGTGTAGATATTGCTGTTGACAGCTCCGGAAACGTGACACAAATCCATGACTCACCTTCCTGTCCCACTCAGCCCTTAATAAGTGTTCTTTCACAGACACACTTCTCTTGACCGGTTGCACATGTGTGGAGAGCAAGGACACTTTCGCTGCAGCTTAATTACATTCAACAGCAGAATTAATATTGTGTGGAAAGCACAGTAACAAGGAAAATATGGCTCCCTTTGACCTCTGGGCTTCATCTCTCTTCTTCCATCTGGTTACCACTGGTTATTATACAGGAACATTCTGGAAGGAATTGTTGTGAGAAGGCAACATCGCATGATGGCTAATGAAGATGAATGAGTTTAATTTAAAATCGTCGTTTCTAATTCCGCCACAGGCCATTGTACAATAGTTCACAGCAACCTCTAGTGGCTCGGCGAATAGATTAAGTGTTTTCATGAAAGTACAGGTCATATTTCAGTAACTGCCACTACACTCCCTGCAACCATTTTTTAGCAGGTGACCTTTGCCATGGCAACATCGCTAACATTGTATTTGATTGAAGAACTGGCTGCTTACTTAGGCTTTTCAGGTGTGCTTTTCAGGCCTTTGTCGTGAGCGCCGTTCCCATGGTGCAGAGCTGCAGCCCAGGCCCTTAACTGCTCCCCTTCCACACTGAGTTATCTGCATTACTTTAATTTCCACTGCGCCCTGCTCGGAGCGTGCCACTAGGACACTCATATTCTCAGAATTTCGGTCACCAGGATTCATTGCCATCGAACAGCCCGGTAATTCATGGAATTCATGTAAACTGAAAGGTGGCCACAGCTATTTTCCAGTGTCTGTTCCACAGTTTCGAAATACCAATCACAGTCAGTGTGAATTGAAAATCTCTATGGGATCTTGTCAAGAGAGACAACACACGCGTGGGTGGTAATAACTATTT
>JABFDZ020000030.1:1971604-2003050 GCA_019775955.2 Pollimyrus isidori | reverse complement strand
AGAAAAAGAATAGATGTAATTTCTTAAGGGACATATGACTGCCTGCGGATCATTTGTTTCCAAAACAGATTAACAGTAGCTGTGTATGTAATAGTAATGAGGATATGTAATGATTATTTAAAAATTTAAATGATATACTCTCAGTTGGTTTGGTGGGTTAAGATATATCAGTGATATTGGTGATGAATATTGCTACAAAAGTATTAGATTCATCAGACAGTGTAACCAAATCCGGCAAGCAAAAAAAAAAGTTTAAAAGCACCACAGAACATGAACACATGAACATGAACAGAAATGCCACATGTTAAGTTGTTTCTTAATAATAGTATAATAACGGACACAACGGACAGGATTTTTGACCACAATGTAGCAGCGCCCTTGACAGGGATTAATATTATATTGATTACTTAATTTGCTTCAGTGCGTATTTATACATGTATATAGATTAGCAATAACTTAAATATACTTGAAATATCTGATGAGATGACATCGTTCTGCATAATATCCTCTCAGTACAGCTCTGATTAATTGCTCTATTTGCGTGCCGCGGCAATCCGAGAAGCTCGTTTGGAAAATCAAAAAAAAAAAAAGTAGCAGGAGTGGTTTGTCCCATGAGAGAACCCGTAGGAAGGAACTGTTTTCGTTGATCGAAGGGTGACAAAAACCAAATAAAGAAACTTGGAGACTCTGTGAGTATGTATCACATAGATAAAGTAGTAACTTGTAGCAGCTGTTAAAGCGTTGTATAAAACCATCGGTAATACCGGGAGATCATCGATGAAATTAAAATGAGGTAGCTAACACTATTGCTAGCAATGTTGCTGCACTATAAAGCTTCGCCGGGCGGTAGTGTAGAAGTTAGCTAGCGGTAGAGATTGCTGAAAAGGCTCCTCAAGCAAACAATACAAGTAACATTAAAATATAATACTGCGTTGGATGAAGGCATTTATTTATGTAAAGATGCATTGTTGTGTAAAGGATTGTTGAAAAACGTGTTTTTGTTTAGGTAGCTAGCGCTAGCTATTTGCTCCCGTCTGTAGTTCCAGATCTAATATACCGGTGTGGGCAGTGTTGTCGTTTTTGTTATCTAGTGTTTTAATAGTGTTATCGCATGCGATGGGGTTTCCTATTTTAGTCTGAATTTGTGGTGAGAAGAGATCGGCAGTCGTTTACTACAACTTACACGTAATTAAGTTGTTTCGGATTGGTTGTAGTTAGTTATGGTGTTATACATACATGATAGTTTACCCGTTTGGACTATAAAGTAATGTAAACATTTGTGGCCTCGGTAGTAATCTGGGAACTGGGAGATGACAATCGCTACTGATTCACGACGCGAGTGACACAGGCTAACTACGTACTTCAAGGTGGGTATAAAGTCAGTTAGAAAGGGGAAATTCATGCAATACTATTTTTTGGTTCCTAAATACACCCTCTGCACCACCCGTTTAGAACTATTTGGCCGAATCCATGCTCTCTGATGAACTGGACCCCAAACCCGAGGTACTGCATGGCGTTTCACCCTGTCACATGTACTTGCGCAAAAACGTTTACACGCTATGTCGGTGCTGTTTATACTCATGTTTGTGGCTGTGCTTCCCAACAGCTGCTGGTCGAGTTTGTACAGAACGCCTCGATTCCTCTGGGGCACGGATTGGAAGAGTCTGACCCCAAAGACACTTGCCTACCTCTGCTTCCAGCCTCTGACAGCTCCCTATGTAGCCAGCTTCAGCTGACCGGTAATTAACTCGCCAGGGCTCTGGGCGGTGCGATGCTAATCGGTGACTTACCTGCCCACGCAGGTCAGTAGAAGAGCTGTATAGACATTTAAATATGCACTATTGCTTTACTGATGTAATTAACTGCCTCATTTTGAAAGATGGTGGTTTAAGACTTTTTGTTTAGTGTTTGGGAGTCCAGTTCCAAAGCAGGCTGTTGCAGTGATATGAAATGGTGTTGTGTGAAATGGTGGTGGACTTGTCAATGGACACTGGGGCAGAAACTTTCCATTCTATGGGAAGTTAAGCTGGGGAATGTTAGAAACTTCCCAGGATAATTTTCAGGAATATATGGGAATTAATAGGAAAATTCCCAGATATTTGAAACTTGTGGTTGCTCACCCTCGGTCACTCTTTGTCCCCACCGGCCCCCCAGAGGGCAGTCTGAGCCATGCAGACTCACCATCGCTGTCGGAGTATGAGGGCGACCGGGAGCCCCTGGTGGTCCAGCTGCAGCCCCACCGTGGGGTGGCACTGTCTCCAAGCCCCAGCCCGCCCTCCATCCTGCATGACCTGCAGCACTCAGACAGCACCTCCTTCATCCTGCTCAACCTGGCCAAAGGTAACAGCCTCCAGAAACCAGGTGCTGTAAGACCAGGACTGCCAGTCTGCCATTTCTGCTCAGCTTTCACACATAGAACTTCGGTCCCGTGGCTGTAGATGGCAGCAAAAAACCAATTCTCCAAGATGCAATTTTATTTTGGCCTGAGGCCCATCTCTGTCCAATTATCAAAGTCAATATGGATCATAATCAGTATCTTGATTCCAGATGTACTACCTAGTTGACACTCGAGTGACAAGTGCTTAGATACTCTGATAAATATAAATAAATTATGGTCAAAAAGCAAAAACATGGTCTGTCTGTGGGTTCCCGAGGACCCACTGAGGTACACGGTTCCCCGTATCGCTGACTTTTGTCTGCGTGTCCGTCCGGCAGGGCTGGCCGCCTCAGCCGAACCACTGGTGTTCGTTCAGGATGAAGCGGAGCAGGAGGTGTCCGCGGGTGACGGTGTCGATGGCAGCGCCCCCTGGTACCTGCGCGTTCAGGAGCTGGCTCATGACAGCCTGATTGCCGCCACTCGTGCCCAGCTGGCCAAGGACGCCAAAGCCAGCAACAACAGTAATGTCCTTGGCTTCTGCAGCAGAGGGATAAAATATCTGAAAGGAATGCTGAGGAATAATTACACCATTGACTTGGTCTATGTCTATGAATACATTTATTCCTGGATTTTACTCCAGTCAACCCAAATTTTATTATAAGCTTTTATGGCTGTACAAGTCAATATGATGTTAGTTTACTGTAAAGTAAAGCAACCAGCAATATACACTTTAAAAGGCTTGCGAGATGTAAGTTGAGTTCAAAGATGATTTTTGGGACATTTCCATCCTCGTGGCTATGATCCTGTTTCCCTGTCACTAGCAGACGAGTTCCTGCACAGCTACCCATCTGAGGGACCAAAGAAAGAGACTCCGCTTGAGGATGAGCGCCCCACCCCAGAGAGAACCCTGCGATGCACCTTCGAGGGCTGCCGGAGGACCTTTACCTGGCCCGCACACCTCAAGTACCACCTCAAAACCCACAAGTAAGGCCCTTTCCATGTAGTGCTTTGAGGTCCCTTCTGTCGCTCTTGATGCTGAGGCTCATACCTCATTTCCACCAGCATGGAGCTGCTGCTGTTTCTGGGCTGGTACCTCACTTGGTGTCTTTTGAGAACCAGCTTGCGTTTCCACCGGCTTCAAAAACACATGGAACAAAAATGTTACGTAGGAAGGGAAAGTGAAGGTTATTCTGTATTTCGTATTTGGAGTTATTTTGTTGAACTGAAAAAAAGTTTCTGTAGTATGACTTGTTGCACACTGTCTCTATTTCCTGTATCTATTTTTGTCTCTGAAAAGGCTTCCCATCTGTGTTTAAGTGAGTTTATTCTTGCTTGCTTTCTACAACTGTCCTTTTAAGGATTGCGCAATAAATGAGTCTGCTAATAACTGAACTTTGCAGTCTGCCTCATAATCTCTTTGCCACTCAAACACTACAATATTTCATTTATTCAAACTGTGACATATTTATACTTTATTATTAAGTCTGGCCAGCTGAATGATCTGTCGTATTTCACAGAACAAAAAAAAAACACTGTGTAATGTTCCATCATTTACGTGACTTATACCAGTGTTTTAGTGCAAATTAATATTTTACGTGAAATATCTTATTTTCAGCAAATACAGTATATATTGTTTTAAGCTATTTTACAACATTTTGTCTCTGTACAGGCTCCCCTATCTGTGTGCTAGTTTGTTCTGGCTTGCTGTTTTCGTAGTGACCCTTTAAAGATTATGCAGTAATGCAAAATACTGAACTTTGCTGTCCGCCTCATGATTTCTTCACTCCACTCAAATGCCATAATATTTTCTTTATTCGACTTGCGACATATTTATATTTTATTAAATCTGACCAGCAGATCGATCTTTCATTTTTCACAGTATAAAAAAACGATGTAACCTTATTCCACTAATAAGCTGGAAAGTCGTTTCACTGCCAGCTTCGCCGTTATTAGAATAACTATCGGTTATGGATTGAATTTTCCAGGTATGCAGAAGGTTTGGACACCACAGTCCGTCCCACTCTCTATTGCTGACGTTATTGTGCTATGTTCTGAGCCGAGCTGAAGCCATTTTTATTGGGCCAAGGCCATTTTTTTTTGTGGGGAAACTACATGGAACCAGTGCCGGGATGGGAAACCGTGTGGCACCGGCACTGTGTTGGTGGAAACAAGGTTTTAGACATCAGTGCATTTAGTAAATGTAGTCATGGCTCCGTAATGCGCTCTAGGGGAATAATACTGCATTATAAGTGATCCCTGCAGGCTGAGAGCAGGACGCCAGACGGTCTGACAGCCCTGTGCCGATCCGCCCGCAGAAATGACCGGACGTTCCGCTGTGGCGCCGAGGGCTGCGGCAAGAGCTTTTACGTGCTGCAGCGGCTGCAGGTGCACATGCGCACGCACAACGGCGAGAAGCCCTTCATATGCACGGAGAAGGGCTGCGGCAAGAAGTTCACCACCGCCGGCAACCTCAAGAACCACAAGCGCACACACACTGGTTTGTGTTCCACTATAGCGCCACCCAGGGGCCCTGCTCCGTCCTGTAGCCAGTTCACCCGCTCGCATGCCAGCTTACCCTATTCAAAACATGGATCAGTGGGTACTCAACAGAATGTTCTGAACCCTCTCTACGAGTTCATCTTTCCACTGAGTTATGGAACTTTTCCACTAACAGGAACCAGGCGAAACCCGACCCATACCGTGAAGAGAGACTAGTCCTAACTCGCTTCGGTTTTCCACTGTGGAAGGGTCAGCCCCGTAAAGGCATTGCTGGGTTTCGAGGGCGACAGAGACATAAAACTGAAGAGACACTTATTTACCACTCACACGGTCTGTGGCAATGGCCGTGTTAGCATTCAGCGCTAGTGGAATTAGCATTAGATTGTGTTATTTGGCATTATGAATCCATCCTGTTCAACCATCCTTTTTTTTTTAAGCAGGAGTTTCAAAATTCATTAATACGTCACAGTGTGCAAAACTAATAATGAATAATATATAGAGTATGCCTGTTTTTCCTTTAGATAATCCAAGTGGAGAACACTGGTGTTTCCAAGCATTTAGACCAATCAGGTGATGATGACACAACTGGGTTTGGTTAAGCAGGGCCTTGTCTGCGTGCATGGCTTGTACAATAGAAAATCATCAGTTTAGAACTTTAACAGTGCAAGCATTTTGGGGGGGGGGGGCATGGTCACTGTACTGAGACCTGACCGCAAAAATCGTGCACTAAAAGTGATGTTTTGCATCTACCAGGTGAGAAGCCTTTCCTATGTGAAGCAGTAGGCTGTGGGCGTTCCTTCACAGAGTACTCCAGTCTGCGCAAACACATGCTGGTGCACTCCGGTGAGTGTGTGTGCGTGGGAGTGAACGGAGGCATAGGTGGGGTGGCTCGTGACAAGGGTGGGCAGCAGATGTGGGCTGGGGATGGGGGCCACTACTGCCTTGTCCTGCTCCATCCCTAGCCCATATCACGCACAGCTGGCTGGAAATGGCACGGGCTTAAGCTGGCGTCTCTGCCGGCCTGCCGTCCTCCAGGCGAGAAGCCCCATCAGTGCAGCATCTGCGGCAAGACGTTCTCCCAGAGCGGAAGCAGAAATGTTCACATCCGGAAGCGGCACAGCGGCTCAGCGGCCGACAGACAAGCCAACAAGGACGCCGGTAATTAGCGCTCAGAATACAGCAGAGAGCTTAAATAATAAACCTTGGTGATCTTGCTACCCATGCGGACGCAGATTGACATGTGGTGTTATCGCCGTCGGAAGGGGAGGCACTAACGCACAGCAGCCTGCTGGAGGACCGCGGGGTGGCAGGCGACAACATGGTCGCCATGACGACCTCCATGGAGCCCATGAGCCTTCACCAAACGATGCTGCGAGTGCAAGGAGGTGCCTGTCAATCATCCCCACTTACAATTGACGAACATCTGAGGCACAGTAAACAGTCTGGTGATGTGAACGCTGCCTCATTTCAATTAATACCTTTTAAAAAGAAAGTGTTTACCAGCACTGAACTGTAACTCGATTGATTAGTTGTAGTTTAATTTTTTTTTTCTATTTCATTTCTACCCACACATTTTCATAAACTGAGCAGACAATTTTTGGAGTAAATCTTGCAGTGAGTAGGAGTCTTTTCTGTATCTTTAAAAAAATTTGCTAAAAATGTAATAGACATTTTTTAGCTCAAATGCCTCGTAGTGCATTTTGCATTAAAAATGCCCTATAGCTCATATACTTTTTTTCTCCTGTTTAACTGTTGCCCTGTCTGCCCACGCTCTTTCTAGATTCCTTGGTGGAAGACAGCCCCTCCGCCTCTGTAGTTGTTCTCTCCCAACCACATGACCTGGTCACCATGGCGACAGAAGGGCACGGCTATGGGGAAGAGGTTGTGGCACTGCTGCAGTAGTATTTGTACATTGGAAACTCTATATATAAAGTCATGAATGAAATTCATTCATGGCGGTTATTCTGGATCTTCCAGTTGCAAATAAATAGAAGGTGTGTGTTTTTTCTTTATACTCGGGAGGGATCCCAAAACACAGAGTAGAAGCCAATGTAGGACTTCAACTGATGTGGGACGTGGTGGGGGAATTTAAAGTCTAACATGCTCTCAGTTATGGTATTTGAATTGTAAAATAGCTTACTTTACCGGTACGTAGCTCTCGAAATAGCCAGGTGTTGACTAATGGACCTAACAAAAAAAGAAAGTCTGGCTGTTCCCCTGTCTTGTAATGGAGGCCTCTGGCCTGTGTCTTTATGCCGAGCTGAAGGAAGGTGCTTATTACCTTCACCGTGCTCAGGACATCTGCTTGAAGCTGATAAGAAATCACTCATTCAGACTTCATGTAAAATATCAGGGTGTGTAAACCTCTGTTTCCTCGGGTCTAAGGGACTATAGCTGCCATATTGCAGACTAACGACAAACGCACAGTGTTCTGTATAAATGCCACTTCCGTTTGTAGCACAAATAGCTAAAGAATCTAGACTCCCTGAATCAGATAACCATTGTGAATGGTGAACAAGCTCTTAATTGGTAAATTATTAAATGACTGAAACACAAATGTTAACGATATGTTGTTTTTTTTCCCCCCCCATTCTTATTTCGTCTGACCACACGTGTCTTTCGCAGAGTCGGTTTGTTTGTCTAAGCGCTACTGGCAGTTCTTTCCATGCAGGCCACACAGATGTACAGCATGTTCCCTTATACATCGGGACGCCCGAGCTGAAAATGTCCTGGGACTGTGCTTGTTTGTTTGGGGTCCAGTTTATCCAGGGAGGCCATCCCAAATCGACAGCCATCTCAGTGGCTGGTTTTGGAGCGGCCGTGTTTCTCGGCACGACCCATCGCAGTCGGACCGTGAAAATACCGTAGCCTCAGCCTGACCCCATCGCTTACCCAGAACTTAAACTCTTCCCCATAAATCCGAGGAGCTGTGGCGAATTCCAGATGTGAGGAGCCCTCACGCAATTTACCTGTCTGTTTAATTCTTTTAATGATGAAACGCCGTGCTGTGTACGTTTGTGCCCCTTGGGCGAGTTTGTTTTTCCGCGCCTCTTAATTATATTTTTTAATGGTCACCGAATATTTGGCTCTATCCAAATTGCACCTTACCTTCAACCCCCACAGTGTAAATTTTCCCATGCGTAGCCGTCACACCTACATTTTGATGTATTTTTTTTAATAGGCCTGTAAACTGAAACTCTATTTATTAAAAAACAGAACATGCAGTCCCGACTAACGAAAAAACAAAGTATACAATATTCTTAGTTACTTGTTTAAAAAAAAAAAGGTCTTTAAATGGTAGACATCTTTTTTTATACTTTTTTATACTTATAGATCTCTATCTTAATCTTTCTATAGTACTATTTTTCGTATTGATGTTATGCGTCACAGGCGTTCAGCAGTTTAATACGGTGTCAACATTTATAAAGCTTCCCTCAAACACTGCAGTCGCTGCATTTTTCTTTACTCTTGGCTTTGCGTACTTTCTTCATTTTCTTTCTCTTCAGCGTCTGTTGTTTCTTTGGTGTCCTTCCTTCAGGGAAGTAAAGGGGTAAAGTTTAAATATGGCCAATGATTGTTTTACGACCAACTTGCCTTGACCACAGTGCTTTAAATTCCCTTTGGCCAATGGCTTTAAAACCCTGCCAAAAGTATTATATAATCTCACATTGTACACAAGCATAACACTGTTGCTTGTATACCCATGGCTGGAATTATTTATATCATGTTTGAATGGAAGATCCTTTCCTGCAGGGTTTCTGTAGTATATTCTCAGGCTGATCGTATTCGTACCTGTACTGGGGACCATCGTCAATCCTGTCTCCCTCTTCATGGGACAACAGGGAGGCCTCGTCCCCGGCCTCCTCCCCTTTGGTCCTTACAAACTGCTCGTCCAATCCAGCCTGCAGGAGCGTGTCTCTGTATCGTTTCTCTGCATCACACTTAGCATTTTTCTAGGGGGAAGAATTCCATAGTAAATGGTCACCGACCACCGATTCACTTACAACTACTGTGAATCGGGACTCAAACTACCACTGGCACTTTTTAGTCAGGTTAAAATTGACTGATTTTGGTGTGGTTTAAGGGGGGCAGCGTGTGGCTCAGTAGACTAAGCCTGTGTGCCTGTAATCACAAGGTCACAGGTTCAAACCCAGCCTCAGCACTAAGTTGAGGGAGGCGTAGAAAGAATTTCCCCACAGGGACAATAAAGGTTTGATTATTATTATTATTCGTTTGGGCAGGTGTGAACACAGTAATCACACTGAGGTGCATGCCTAAAGAGTCATACTGATTCTCTTGAGAGGAGGTGGTCTCAGTCCAGAGCCGAACTCAATCTGACACAACTTCCAGGTGTAGAGTTTGAGCTAAACGTTTCCTGTAGTCAGGTGAGCTTTGCATTCTGGGACGCGGCAGAGCATGCGAAGCAGTAGTGGCAGCTAGGTGGAGAACGATAAATGAACCGAGGTCTTACTTGCTCCTACTGCCTTCGTCCAACCGCCACAGACTCATCTGCCCAATAATGAACGACCAGAATGAACTTCTCACATGTTTTGTAGTGGTGTACTGTTGCTTTGCTCGGATTTTGCTCTGTGTGAATGCAAACTGAACAGAGGCGAAAGCGCTACAAGTTTCCAAACTCATCATCTAATTAGATCCAGAGGAACCGAAACATAGGTGGAAAACGCCCTAAGTCTGCTGCTTCAAATCACTGACCCCCTGACATGGTAATACACTGACTAAACTGTCTTTATCAGGTCCTAAGTAAGAAACCACAAAAATGACCCTAACATCAAATGCCAAGGACTGAGACTGTTTACCTGTGTAATCTGTTCAAAAAGATAAGGGCGACCTTTGACCCGAGTCTTCATCTCCTCCAGCTCCTTCCTGTACTCCTTCATTCTCTGATTGTCCATCTCCCTGAAAGTGCAGAAAGTACAGAGAAGTTGGTCTTGGCAGTGCCATTCCACCACAGAAACTCCAGTTTGTTTACTGAGTTTTGTTTGCATGAATATTCAGTTCAGATGTTTATGTATACTCTTCCCAGCTTTCTAACCCTCAACTGAAAAGCAGAACCATCACTATGAGCAGATTTGAAACAGACTAATTTTAAAAAGTACATTAAACAGTGGAGCTGAAATGTCTTAAATGTGTGGAAAAAGTACAGAAATATATAAGGGTATGGTAAGAAATAAAAAAAAAAAAAAACACATATGGGAGTTTCGTGCAATCCCCCCAGGCATGTTGACTATCCACAGGAAATGTTCTCAGGCGGTGAACCTCTGCTGCTGGCTTCTACTTAAGCAAGCCCTTTACCCACCGGTGCTGCTTCAGCTTCTCCTGGAACACTTCCTTCAGGCTCCGGTGGGGGTCCATGGCCCGGGCCCGAGTGCAGACCATTTTCTTCATGGCCTGTGACTTCATCCTGTGCTCATTCATCCACTCTGCACTCCTCCACTCCTTGCTTTCCTTCTCTTCTAAAGACTTTCTGAATTTCAGTGGGGAAACTGCAAGTTGCCACTATAAAGTATCACAGCCAAAGTTAGAACCCAGTTTCCTTCAGCGGGGTGCACGTGGATGCTCACCTGATTGCACTGCATCTCTTCCTTACTGCATCCGTAATGTACGTTGGAAGAGTGTCTGAAGACAGTGAGGTGATGCCACTGAAGGAATTGCTTCTCCTAATTGGGGTCTTGCTGGACGATAACTAGAGTAGACAATGAATTCTTAGAACCTCTGTATATTATGGGTAGATAGCATATGATTCTGAAGCATTTCAAAACTTAATTTTCCCTGAAATCCATAATCATTATATCCCCAACACTGTCAGAAGAATGAATACCAATTTGTACCTTGTCACTGGGGCTGAACTCTTGAGGGTCTACTGGTTATATCCTATAGCTATAGGTAAATGTACCTTTTAGTCTAATTTAAGGTATATAAATGGACTCTGAGGAACATCCCCAAGGTACCAACAACATTAATGTACCCTAATGGGACCAAAATTTATCTCATAGTACATTTCTGTACCTTAAAAGGTATAATTACCTACAGCTGGGGTACATCTGACAGACCCTTGAGTTTACAGGCCCAATGACAAGCAAAGGTATAAATTGGTATTCTTTCTTTCTGATGGGTTTGTATGGAATGAGAAATGGAAAAGACTGGGGGGGGAAGGTGGAGCCTCACTTCTGGCACCTCGTGGCTCCTCTGGTTCTGCCGCGGTGGCAATGCAGACGTGCGCAGCTGGAAAGGTCGACACCTGGTCACATCCTTTTCGACCCTCCTCAAGGCCTCCTTCTGGAAGGCCCTATGCAGCCGATCAAAGTCGGGCACCCTGAAATTGGTCCGAGGCTGGAAGGTGGGTTTCTCATTCAGGAAGCCAAGCACTGTCTTCTTTGTGCGCTGGGCGGAGCACATCTCTGGATCCCGGGTGTCTGGCCACACCTCTATGGGGGCCACGGAGCTCCTCAGCATGTCCTGTGCCCTTATCTGAATACGGATCTTTCTGTGCAGTTCCTCCTCTACAGAGACAACACACATTCTGTAGTAATTCTGAAGTGAAATTATGCTATGATATCTCAAGCAATATTTAATTTACAAACCATGTTGTTATAACTCACTTTAATTACTAATGTATTAAATATGAAAATAAGGACTGAGACAAATAAGATTATTTGGTTAGCACTGATACAGACATCTAGGCCATCGAATACACAGCTGTCCACCCTCACCCATCAAACGCTCACTGACTCCAGGGTCCATGACTGCTTTTGGTATCGCCCGCCTAACTTTGCTGGAACTTGAGCCTTTGGTATCTCCTTTTGCTTCTGCAGATATCTTCTCCTCTCTCTTCTTCTCCTCTCTTAGGAGGAAGCTGAATGGTTTTTGCGTGGACAGCAAGACGTCCCGCCTCTGTGCCATGCTGGCTTTCCGAGCTTGCTCCCGCGCCTCTGTCATGTTGTGGTAAAGCGGCAGGAACACGTGATCCGGTACAGGAAGAGCGTGGAACTTCTTCTGACACTCCATCTCCTCCATCTGCCTCTTGCTCTCCAGCAACTTTTCTGCATCTACGGGGACTCTGGTCTGAAGAAGCTCAGATCTTCTTTGAGTTTCCTTGAGGGTCATGCAGAAGGGCTTGGGCACAGTTGTACCCTGAGGCCTGGCTGTCGAGGCAGTAAAAGGTCTCCGGCTTATTTGTTGTTGTTTAGAGGCCACTGAATCAGCTTCCTTTGTTGAGTTTAAATCAGACAAAGAACTAGATCTTCTTGGACCTTTATGCCTGTTAAAAGTTTAATAAAGAAACTGATCAACATGCTTGTCCTTCTTATTGGGACGTTTAAACGTTTTGATATATCTATTTTATTGCAGTTGATTTTAGAGAAAATTCCTCCGCCAGGGTGATGCTTTTGTAAAGAAAAACAAACTACCAAATTTACTGCCTGGTTATTTAAATACACAAGCCTTCATAAAAATGTAAGAAAAATATACCTTGTTACCTTGGGGGCCTGCAGTTAGGATCTCTGTTGACATCGTGCCGGCTGTCAGAGGAGCAGAACTGATCGTTTACTTTGGCCTTTCCCTCATTTCCTGCCGCCACCATTGAGTCATGCAGAATCCTCCTCTCCAGTTCCGCGCAGAGCAGCAGGCCCGTCTCCTGCAGTTGCTGCCTGTGGGCCTCCTGCAAAGCCTCCAGCCTCCTCTGGAGCAGCAGCTCCCATTCAGCAGGGCTCCTTCCCTGTAGGTACTGGGAGGCCAGCAGGTTGTCTTTGGACATCTCCTCCAGCCTGCCTGCAATCACCATCTCCTCAGAGTCCGAGTCCTTAGGGGGGAGATCCTACAAAGCACACAAAGTATTTATATATAGACGACTAGATTAACCGTAATATTTTTATATGTTGTTTAAATACATGAACAAATGAATTCCAAGAACTCAGCTAATATTACATAGTTTTCTTTTGCATATTTCTATATCCTCTGTATTAAAATCATGATTCACACTGATGGTCATAATCTGATTTTTAATGCATTTTCTGCATTTAATAGCTGACGACTTATGAATATATAATAAGCTGATTTTTCTTTCCAAAGCAACGCTTGGCATGCTGTTGCTCGCCCCTCGCGCTCCCTGTAAACTGGTTGCCATGTCAACCAAGCCAAACTATTCTATTATGACCTCCGTATTTTTTAATTTTACCAACTGAGCCATTTAAAAGCACTAAAACGTAAAACGGTGTGGGGTACAAACTATGCTTTACATTATCCCATATATAGAATTCATACACTTGCGCAAAAAAACGTGTTTCATAAACTCGAAAATAACCTGGTTCGCGGAAGGCGAGCGTTCATTCGCAGAATCATCTTCGGTGTTTATTTGTCCCTCTTCAAAGGACTCTCCAGTTTTTGGCTTGCTAAAATACGACATGGTAGGAGAGACAGACATTGTTTAAATAACATTCGTAAACTGTGTAATAGTAAATTGAGTACATTTTTCATCTGACACAGAAGAGCTAAAGAGACCCCATTGCTGACACACTCCGCCCACTGCCGCATTCGGCTGCATTGAGACGAACCTCACATCACTACCACTTCATTCAAGGGGGCATTATTTTGTTGATGTACACTGCAGATGCTACTGCAATAAGCGTTCACATTTATTTGAACACTCATGTGTGCTTATTCAACAATATGGTGGTATTCCACAGTATGGTACCGTAACTCTTTATGCTGTGTCTAAATATCAGAACCATTTTTCATAACAAAATCACAGGAAAATAAATGTCACGGACTTTGCAAGCACCGGTTTCTATTTAAATTAAACTAATTTAAATTAAACTGAGCGACAACGTTTGCAAGGAAAGCGATCGCCGTGCCTCAGAATATGGCTGTGAGCAAATGCTTTATTTTTCAGCTGTCGCGCAGCTCCGTTACACTTTTAGCTCCTTTTCTGATTGGACGAACGTGACCCGGAAGTGTTTATTCCATGGGGTTAATATTTCTTATGTACGTCAAAACAGTATGGCTGCACATGAGTTTGTGTGTTACAGTGATTAGGGGGCAAGCAAAGGGTGTTTAAAACACTTAAAAAAACACTGTAATTCTGATAAGACTAAGTTTGCTAGTTCGCTCGTCGAAACCGGATGTTCACTGGAATGTTGTGTCTAACTAAAGCCAAGTGGATTTTAAAGGGTGGTGGGCGTTATGTTTCTGTAAGTTGTCAAAATCCTGCGAGACACTTAAGCACGGGTTTTAGTAAAGCAAGGGACGCCAACCCAGGCGGGGAACCAAATGTTAACGAAAGCCAGCTGTATGATGTTATAATTTCTGGAGGAGGCATGGTAGGGACTGCAATGGCGTGCTCTTTAGGTGAGTAATGGTGCTGGCAAAAAGGCTACTACTAATCAAATAAACTTGTTTCCTCCCTGCAAGCATACTGCAGACCTCAACTATTATGTTTGGTTTTCGCACGGAGATTTACAGTAGCTAATATACCCCTGTCTGAATACTAACGCGAAAAACTTCAAGTTACCTTCCCTGGCTTTTTCTGCCTTCTCCACTACCCACATGAAGGAATGCCTGTGATTTCGTCCGGTTCAAATGCTCGGCTAACTACATGTTCGCGACTAACGGGTGCAATTGCGGTTTTGGTGTAAATTTATAGTATTATATGCTTCAATCGTGGTAGATCACTGGAGTCACTTGATTGTAATTAACATATAAATGTTTGCAGTTGAAAGCTCTCCGCTCATGAAACCATTTGTTTAAATGCATATTTCTGTCCTCATACCACAAGTACGTATTGTTGAAGACTAGGTTATTAAAATGCCACATGACCCATGTGTTAGTAGTGAAACGTGATTTACTGTTTTTGCATTATATTGCATAAAGTTGTCTGCATTGCCCGGATCTGATTTCAGTGTTTTTTTTGTGTGTTGTTTTCTTGACAGGATTGGACCCAAATTTGGAGGGTAAGAGGATCCTTCTGTTGGAGGCAGGCAACAAAAAGATGATTGACAAAGTCCCCGAAGCCTATAGCACCAGAGTCAGTTCCATCAGCCCAGGGTCAGCAAATTTGCTCAGTGGTATGTAGAACTGCTAGTATGACAGGTTTATCTGAGGATACTGGGTCTTTACATGCAATCTTTATGTTCGCAAGAGCCCCCCCTTTCTTTTGGACAATGGAAAGACCCATTAGACTTCCTGGATAACATGAACACATGTCAGGATCAAGGCTTAATTTAAGCATGCATTATATCGTGGTATTAACAGATTTTTACATAGTACCGGTTAATGGTGTTTGGAATGTAATAATTGTTGATGTGTTCTTGCAATAGTAACTATTGCTGTTTAATACACTGTCTATTCTGTGAACTGGCAGTCATCCACCAAATAAATGATGCTAACATTACCAGCTAATGATGTTGGCAGGACCCAACTCGCTTTTGTAAGGCGCAGTTAATGTTCAGTGAATGTGGGATTCTTTGGTTCATTCCAGCAGTCTGTAACTGTCTGTGCTAGTCTTTCATGTTATATGAAGACATTTAGTGTCAGTTATAGCTGAAAGATGTGTGTAACCTAGATAGTGACCTAAGGCATACAATGAATCTGATTTTCTTATTTTGTGCTTTAGCTGTGGGTGCTTGGGATCGCATTGTGAAGCTGAGGTACAAGCCCTATCAGAGAATGCAGGTGAGCCATGAGGAAGCGGTTCCTTTACTGCTGCCCATCATCTCGCGTTCACCTGAGCTGACGGCTCATTTCGTGTGAATGTTGCTTTTGCGGTGGATCCCATGCAGTCTGGTCTTTCCCCCTCATCACTGTGAATATTGCATTTGCAGTGGTTCCCTTGCAGTCTGGTCTTTCCCCCTCATCACTGTGGATATTGCATTTGCAGTGGTTCCCTTGCAGTCTGGTCTTTCCCCCTCATCACTGTGAATGTTGCATTTGCAGTGGTTCCCTTGCAGTCTGGTCTTTCCCCCTCATCACTGTGAATTTTGATGCTGTGCTCCAAGGATCGTTTCTGGTTCAGCCGTAATTGCGGTCCGTGTGCAATTTGTCAAGCTGTAGGTCGGCCCATAGGTCTTATGCCGTTTTATGGGAGACGTAAGGTTTTTGTAAGTATCATTCAATTTGAAGCAGCTGCTCCTTAGCCGGCTGTTCAGTTTTATTACTCCCTCCCCCCCCGTCTACATCTGGTATACAGTGTCATTTCTCCAGGCTGCGTGTTCTTTCATGAAAGGCGTCTGCCTCTTTGAATGGGGGGTCTCATCTTGCCACTTGATCCAGGATAAGGTTTAGAGCGTGACATGCAGGCAGCTGGTAGCAGGGAGGACGGTCGACTGGAAAGCCGGCGACTCCCTGGCTGCTCCTGCAAGCCCCAAGAAAATTGTTTATGTATTAGGATCGTATTTTAATGAATGACGATAAATCAATATGGCGTTTTTGAAATGGGAGACCCGTCTTCCGTCATCTAATTATAGTGAATCATGGGGGAAAACATGGGAAGCAGATGAAAGCGGGAGGGGACAGCGGATGTCAGCAGTAAAGTGACCCCGGTTTACAGCCGCGGCCAGAGTGCCGTCCCTGGTGTCAGATGTGGCCTTTTTGTACCAAATAAGAAACCGCGCGGTTTCTGCAGCGGTGGGAGATGTCATTGCAATGCGCCGTGCCGACGAACGCCGTCCTCGCCCGGCCTTTCTTTGCTTTTTGGCGGCCGCCTTAAGCGCATGCTGTGCCTTTGCGGGCCCCTGAAATCGCAGAGGACACGCACTACTCCCCCCCCGCCCCAACCCTTCCTAAACGGAGATCCCACAATCAGGGCTTCCTTGCAGTAATGGATGTGGAAAGAGATGTGAGCGGAAGGCAAGAAAATCAGCACCTCCAACACCACCCTTTAAAAATAAAATATATATTTGCCGGGCGTCACTAGTGCTGACCACTGATAGTGGCTCAGTCACGTTCCTGCGGCCTCTTTAGAAGTGAGAGGGGCGATAAGATCTTTAAACAAGGCAGCGGTGGTGGCACCTAGCAACACCATGCTTATCAACAGTCCATGAGACGCCTGCCATTTCGCAGCCCGAAGAAAATAAATACTTTACACGGCCACCCTTCCCAGCCTGTGCTGCGTCGGTGGTTTCAGTGGGTCACCCTCGGGATTAAAAATGGGCATCAGGGGAGCTGGTACTTCAGTTCGGTCTCAGCCACATGATTTAGGAGGCCTGGAGCAAGGCAGAACTTATAGATGTGTTTGTTTGGCTTTAATGCGTGATGGTTTCATAATTTTGCTGCATGTGCGAGAGAGAGAGAGAGATCGATCACTGGTGCCCATATCATGATTATGTAGGTTTTGTTGGCCAGGCTTGGGATCCAGTCCAATAACTTTAATGTGTTCAGTTCCGCACAAATACGCACAAAGTTTGAAATGTGACCACCCCCTCTAGGTTTGGGACGCCTGCTCGGACGCCCTCATCACCTTTGATAATCAGGACCTGGCTAACCAGATGGGCTACATCGTGGAGAACGAGGTGGTGGTCGGCGCCCTGACGGCCCAGCTGGAGTCCCTCGCTGGTCAGTACCCAGATCTCGCACCGTGACTCGCGCTGGCCTTACCGTGTGCCTTTCAAGCGGCCCGGTTTGGGCCCGGAGCCAGTCCTTGCTGGTTTGGCACTGTTGGCACCCCTCGGTCCCCCCTTGCACTTTATTTGCACTCTTTCCACCATCGTCTTTTTACAAGGGCCTGGTCTGGCTTCGGGAAGCACGTGTCCCCGCTGGAATTTGAGGCCGGCGGCCTCGGACGGGCACGTGCAGCAGTCCCGTGTTACCCCAGGCTTGTGCGTGCTGGGTGCACGTGTACCTCGTGCCAGCGTGAGGACTGGTGGTATAACCCTGATTAAATTCCCCAAATGAGCGTCCCGGGCTTGGCAGGGCTGTGTGGCCTCTCCATTGTTTCCTCTTTTGATTTGTTTTTATCCATCCTTTTGCATTTTCCAGATGCAAGTGGTGTACCCTCGCCTGGCTTCTGATTGGCAGAATGCAGATACGCACGTTTTCCGTGCTTGCCGTGTCATTGGTGGGATGCGTGTGGGTGGGAGGGTCTTTGGCGTCTGATTGGCAGTTCGCCTAGCCCATTGAGTGAATTGTCGCTGAGCTCTGGTTGCTGTGGCCTGGCAGCGGGTGAAACCAAGCACTGCTTTACGGGACGGTTCACAGATCTTCCATTCCACTTCGGTCACAGCCAAAACCTGGGTTTTTTTTTTTTTCTTTTATGGAAAGAGTGAAAGGGCTCTGCGTGTCCGGAGCTGTTCACAGGCTGCCTTTACTCGGCTGGTGCGGTCGGCTCTCACGGCTAGTGCTCGTCTCCGTGGCTCCCGAGCGTGACTCCCTTTTTTTGTTTGCCCTCCTGCTCTTAGGTCAGGTGGAGGTCAGATACCGCAGTAAGGTGGCGAAGTACAGCTGGCCGCGGCCCTGCCTGGTGGCGGAGGCCGTGCCCTGGGTACAGGTGACCCTGGCCAGTGGGCAGACACTGCAGACCCGGCTCCTGGTCAGTGTCACTCTAGGGGCGTGGGGAGACCTTCCACACCATTCCCTGGGCTGCTTCCATACACAGGCCTGGTGTCACATGACATTGAGCAAGAGCCCCCATTGGCTGCTCTGGCTGATGGGGAGGGCCTGCCTGCTTCAGTCTCCTCCCTAAGTCCTGCACGCTTCCCTGGACGGCTGCACCGCGCTCTCCGCCAGCGCTGACAAACTGAACTTTTCCAACTCTTTCCTAGATCGGCGCGGATGGGCCCAACTCCATGGTGCGGGGGGAGGCTGGAATACCCACAGTGAAGTGGAACTATGACCAGTCGGCTGTGGTGGCCGTCCTGCGCTTGTCGGAAGTGAGGAGCCACTCTGTTTGTGTGTCGTACCCACACTGAGAAGGAGAGGCACCCGGAGGGTCTTTCAGTGTGATTCCTATGTAGGCAGACGGCTCTCTTTATATCCAAAACTGAGTGATTTTAAATCCTTTTATTCATATTGTATATTTTTACCCCATCAACACTGTACTGAGGCACTTCAGAGAATGTTAGATGTCAAATGACTCTAAATATGGAATGAATACAGAATGAAAAGCATCCCTGAACACTTATGAACAGAGGAGGGTAAGGTGTGTGCATGTGTGTGTGCATGGGGACCAGAAATGTCCCACAATATGGTAAAACCTGTAACTTTGTAGCTTATTGGGATATTTTTCAGGTCCTCACAGTGTAAAACTTGAATTAATGAAAATACTGAACTAGAAATGGCAAAATTCTTGTATTGTTTGATTACTTATGGTTAAGGTGAGAGCTTGATGGCGTTTAAGGTTGTTTATAGTTAGGATTAGGTGCATAGAAATTAATGGAAAATCCCCACATTGACATAATGATAGGAAGATACGGTGTGGGTGACGACCTTGTCCTCAATGCATTAAAGCAGCTCCTGTCTGACACCTCCTTCCCATCTCTCTCCCTTCCCTTGTCTGTCTCCCGGGTCCATGTTAGTCTATAGAGAACAACGTAGCCTGGCAGAGGTTCCTGCCTAAGGGACCCATCGCCATGCTCCCGGTAAGATATCATCATCATCGCGTCACTGCTCCATTTTGGGTAAACAGATTTGTAATATATGGGCCTGCTGTTTCACCCAGAAATCACCACCCCTCCAAACGAACCTTGCAGAGGTCTTCCGTGCAGTGCAGATGTTTTTTACATGCCAATAAACCCATGGGAATACATATTGCCGTTGTATATTTGTGGATATTAAAATGGTCGCCATGCGACGGCAGCATTGTTAAGAAAATGAACGGCAGCGACTGTTGCTATGGTCTTGGTCGGCCAGTTGCTTTGATCTTCTATGTCTGTGAAATTTATCACACCGGGGGGGTGGGGGTGTGTTTATTGGGTATAAGCCGAAGGCCGCCAGCTGAAGTGGCGTTTTATTAAAATGGGGGTGCGCCTCTGTCCTCTCTGCCTAACGCCCCCCCCCCCCCCGGAAGCTGTCTGACACATACAGCTCCCTGGTGTGGTCTACCAGCCACCGGCATGCAGAGGAGCTGCTGGACCTGGACGAGGAGACCTTTGTTGACGCCGTAAACTCAGCCTTTGTGAGTCCCACCAACTAAACACAACTAAAGTGGTTTTTCCCAGGCGTGTTGTTCTTCTGTCATTCGAAGCTGAAAACTAGTGTTTCTATGCTTACCTGTTGTTATCAGTGTCCTTCAAGGGTGCCTTGTGTTGCTCAGCCTCTGGTGAATCAAAAGGCTCATCGTTTGATACGACTCATAGCAGTTTAACAAGGTTTTTTTTTATATACGGGTTTTAATAAGCCATTCATGGCTCATAACGTAACATTCAGCTGCTACAAAATACTAGCTGTCCCGAATATGAGTTTGTGTGGAGAATTTAATTACAGCTGCTGAATCTAAGGAGTTTTTATCGTTGAACTTTGTTTTATTTTGAAATATAGTTACATCTGTCTAGGCTACATCCTTAAAGAGCAAGTAGGTCGGCGTGTCCTTGCACCTGACAGATGGCTCTGTTTAATCTGCCCTTTCCGTGCTGTGGCTGCTCTCGCCATGCCCTCCTTTGCCTTGCCAGAATAAAATTATTTTCCCTGAGGCAGCCATTTTTACTGGATGTCTGATTGGGCCATATTCCTACAATAGTGTTTTGTGCAGCTTTGGTTGACTTAATAGAGGGGTCTCCAAATCCGGTCCTGGAAGGCTACTGGCCTGTAGGTTTTCTATCCTACCTGGCTTCAGGTAAATACCCAGAACGGATGTGGCTCATCAGAAGCCAGGTAGAAGAGAACCTACTGGATAGTGGCTCTCCAGGACCCGAGGTCGAGACCACTGGCTTGATACCTGTGCAGAAGCACCTATTGGGCATTACTGAGCTTCGAACCAAGCTAGCCGAAAAATGGCACCAAGTTTTCGGTTCTTTTCATACAGCTTCTTACTCGGTTACTGCTGTTTGTTTAGGGGAAACCTTGATTTATCTCAACTGATGGTGATGAATTTGTATACCTCAGTCCAGTCTCTTACTTGTATCGTTCCTCTCTTTTTTTTTTTCTCAGTGGAGCAACGAGAACCACTCGGAGATGATCGAGACGGCAGGTTCCCTTTTTCGGATGGCCCTGTCCGTTCTGATGCCCACGGGCTCATCAGCTCGCCAACTCCCCCCGAGTGTGGCCGGCATCAGTCCAAAGAGTAGGGTCATGTTCCCCTTGGGGATGGGCCACGCCTCGGAATACGTCCGGCACCGGGTGGCTCTTATTGGGTACGTCAGTGTGCTGGCCGAGCGGGGAGGCGCCACCCTGGTTTGCCTCGGACAACCCGCGATACTTAACGTGTGGTCAACAATGGATGTTTTGTCGGTTTTCCGTTTTCTTTGCACCACGTCACCGCACTCGGGAGTAAACATCGACATTCTGCACCGCTGCTCGAATGCCTCCTTGTCAGTCACTGCGGGGGGAGGCTGTAGACCCGTCTGGGTCAGTGCATTCAGCCATGGGTCAAGGCTTCTTATTTGTGAACAGAGTTGAAGGCGTGCCTTTGTCTTTGACCTCTGACGAAGCCAAACAACAACCGCTGATTTTACATGTTGACCTACTGACGGAGACCATGTCCTGTGATTACTAGAAGATGCAAGTTCTTCTTCCCTTTGAATCTTGATGGATTTACGCATTCATTCCTCATTGGAAGTGGAGGCCAGTTTAGAAGCAGTTTGCGGCCACCAGACGAGGTTCCTTTCTTCTAGAGCCATCTCGGTGTGCCTGCGGCGAAAGGCCACATCTTACGGGTCGCCGCTTGAGTACAGCTTCACCAAAACTAGCTGTTAGCAGAAGCCCTGCTGTTTCTCCTTGTTCTCACTCGCGACAGAATGGACAGCCAGTGGCGGAAGAGCTATAGCAGTTAGTAGTGAGTCGCTTGATTACATAGGGCTGTGTAATATGGGTTTGAATTCTCCCAGAACCCGCTGTACTTAGACTATCCATCCATCCACCTGCTTATGAAGTGACCTTGTCAGGGGCATCAAGCTGAAGTTGGTGTTGGGTTTCATACAGGGACGCTGCCCACAGAGTACACCCCTTGGCTGGGCAGGGAGTAAACCTGGGCTTTGGAGACGTGGCCTGCCTGACGAAGATCCTTAGCCAAGCCGCCTTTGACGGGAAAGACCTGGGTAAGCTCCAGAAACCGTCGCTCCCCGCTGAGCCACAGGCCAGGAGCTCTTTTCACAGTGCAGTCTGGGAGCCGTTGGTCTTGCATTCACACAGATACAAACAGGACGTGTCTTTCTTTTCCTTTATGTGGATATTTTCTCCTCGTCACTAAGAATAGTGTGTGGCGATCTCACACAGCGGGAAGGAGACACTGAATGAAATCTGCACAAGGCAAATTTCACTGAAGGCCCAGTGTTCACACTAAAGGACACGATTATTCTAGCGAGAGTTTTGTTTTTGTGCGGGAAAGATTCAATCTAGTTATTCAAAGTGAAGATTAACTGAGTTTTATGTTGCGTTACAGGATTTTATTTTCAGGGCATACTGACTCATGCTTTCAGGTGGGAAGTGTCACAAGTTAAACAAGTAATGCGGCTGCACGTCAGCAAAATGAAATGATTCGTTGACATTAACAAATGGAAGGAGATTTCATCGTGGCTGAGTGCTGATTTCCCGTCAGTCGCATTTCTGAGTGTCAGTGTGGCCTGGTTGGATTCCCGCTCTGTTTGCGGCACGTTAGCCCTGGTAGTCATGTGCTCCGCGGTCATGTGCCTCTCAGGAGCCATTCAGCATCTCCTGGAGTATGAGACCCACCAGCAGAGGCACAACCTGCCCATGATGGCTGCCATCGACCTCATGAAACGTCTATACTCAACCAACACAGCCCCTGTGGTGCTACTGCGAACCTTTGGCCTACAGGCCACCAATGCCGTCCCACCCCTCAAAGTAAGCCCCGCCTCCCCCCCCCCCCCCCTGCTGATTACATGCCTCTCTGCTCCAAAAGTGTCTATAATTTACATGGTCGTGAACTGCAGAGCTGGCTAAGTTTAGCCTTAAATTTAGTGTTACCAAAACTGTGTGGGTGGGGTGCAGGGCTTGCCTCTGCTGTGTTCAGCGGTGTTGGGCTGTGTTTTCACACTCCTTCTATAACAAACCACTCATGTGAAATGGCTTCATTGCTCACTCTGTGCTTAGACCGATGCAAGAGAAGCTGGCTGTAAGGAAATAAGTTCTAGGTGTCTGCAAACGGCAAGCATGCATATGGAAGCCTGTAGGCTTTCCTTCTGACAGTAACGGCACTTGAAGCTTGGTCACCTCTTGACCCCAAAGCTTGATCAAACGATCCCTTGACTTTGTTAATAGATATTTAGAGCTAGTACTGCCTTTGTGGGCTTGTAATTTTATTAGTGCAAAGATCATTTGGATAGTGGTCAAAGAATGACAGCAATTGGACCTTTTTTTTCCAGTGTAACAGGTTTTGCCCTGGGCGCATGGTCTTCATAGCGAGTATTATTGCTTAAGGACTAGATAAATACACTTTTTTGTAATGCACACTATGGCTGGTTCTTAAAACATGACTTGTGCTAAATTACCTGCAATGAGTTTGAAGAAAAACGTGGTCATTGCCTTCAGGAGTGTTACATGGGGTTTTCAGGATCTTGAGCTCATCGCACTATTGTTTTAAGGTTTGTGTTAACATTTTCACTATGTGTTACTCGATGTTACATTTTGGGAACTGGGATACTGATATTGATTTGTAATCGCTTCATAATTCAGCCAAATGAGACTGAATAAGCACAGTGTAGCTGTAAGACTGTGTTGTGGTGATTTTTTGATCGTTATCTGTGCATCATTATCTGTGCTTGCTGTTTTCCAGGAGCAGATCATGGCGTTCGCCAGCAAGTGAGAATCAACTTCGGGGTTGAAGATCACAAGCTGAAGTCATGCCGTTTCATTTAATGTACAACTGTAAATTAAAGTTATATTTTAAGCTATACATTCGAAGGTCCTTCCATGTTTTTACGGTTCGGTAACCCGCGGCCATGTAGTCTCGCGTGTTCGCTGCATTTATCGCACTTCTGCAATGGTATGATGGTATGCTGTGGAGTTTGGCTCATCTAGATGCTTTTGTTTTTCATACTTTTCTATTCAGAGGTGTAGTGGCTGTTCTATGCATGCCCGACTTGATGGCACTTTTAAAATACGTTTATAAGTCCATAAACTAAAATCACCTTTTGTGAAGCTGATTCCAGTGCTGAGCAAAGGGTGACTTTCCATGTGCTGGTTTTGCCCAGATCGGCAGCCCTTATTTAGTGGGGCCTTTTGCTTTGGCTTTAAATGGGTTTGTCATGGCAGCCGTGTAAACGCTCACCAAGACACGACCAAAATGTCCTCTGCTCTCCACAAAATAACGTGGCTTGGAAAAACCTGAGCTCCAAGCCGCACGGAGGGTTCGGTGGCTGTTAAAACTGCTAGGTTATTGTGTCATTCAAACTAAACCGGCTGTTTTGTATGTTTATAAGGTAGTATCATTAGGATGTGGGAGAGAGGGATGACCGTTGATAACAGGCTTTTCCATAGGAAAGCGTTTAGTGTGAGAATGTGTTCCACCTCAGTCTTCACTGACAGATGTGGGAAGTTTTGTTCATGGTATGGATGTTTGACATAATTGCAATTTTCTGGGTCTAATTCATAATGAGCCGTGATCCCTGGTGATGAATTCTGGGGGTTTTAAGGGCCGAAGCTTTAAGATTCACTCAGTCTTCCAACTGATACTGTCTCAAATACAAAATTGCACAAAATGGATGTAGCAGGTGAGGAGGCAAGTTCAGGATCAGATCAGTCAGTCTGGTGTTGGACTTGTCACGTTCAGTCATGCTCTCAGCGGAGGCTGCGTAGGATCACCAGGTTTTCATAACACTCCCCTGATTAGTCTTCATATTGTGTCCCCGTTGGCTAGTGACTGCTGAGTAGGAGTATTTACCGATTAATCAGATGCTGACTGTGGGCGCTGTGTGGCTTTGTAGCTGAGGCCCATGGTCAGAAGGTTGCAGGTTTAAACCCCATAAGAGCAGAGTGACTTTTTACCATTAGGTTTTTGAGTGAGGACCTTATCCTATGCTGCTTTGTCCTTTGTATAACGCTTTGGATAAAAGCTTCTGTTAAAAGTTTGCAGCCCAAATTATGATTAAAATGCAGTGGGGGTCACAGATATTGTAAGCCTGTTCGCAAATGACTGAACACAGCAGTTCACGCTGCAATAGAGGTACACGTGATTTTAAACCATTTTATTACACAGAAAACATGTATAAATGACAACAGAGAAGAAGCGGCAACTGGCCAATTGGTCCTGGATAATCTCACAGAGTGTGGTGACTGTTCAGTAATAAGCATATTCAAACCTTACTGGGAAACATGAGAAGAAATTTCCATTATTAAGAAAAAAAAAAGTTTGAACAATCGGAGGCTCTGTATTGTCTGTAGAATGTTACAAATCAAGTATTATGTATTGTACCTGCAATGTACATAAGCTGCATAAAACCCTCAGTTATAAACGGTAAACCTTACAGCCAGTCCTGTGCAGTTCCCGTTAGCAATATTAAAGCATTATGCTAAATTACATTTTGGTACAAAAAAGTACTATAATTAGATGATTACTGACTAAACAGAATCCTTAGTTTTATCTGCACCACAAAGTTTGATCCCTGTTTTTTTTTCCCTATGTAAGTTGGTTGTTAGTTTGCTATGGATGTAACGTCAAAGTACCATGCCATCGATGTTATACCGCCGTTGTACCCGCTCGTTGCTGCAGACTCAGCTCTGCTCCCTCCTGCAGCCCGGCTGTATCTATCTACCTCGAGCAGTCCTACATGTCTATGGAACCGAGGTAATGGTCCACAGGTGTATGTCATTAAACGGCTGCCAGCATCCATCTCTGCACTCTCTGGCCTCCCTGAATGCTTCCTGGCTGCATCAGTAAATATGTACATCAAGGGGAAATTGACGCAAAGGGCCGTCTTGGTTACAGTATCTGCATTAAAGTGTTATGTGCAAATAGGAAGCTTGGAAAAGCTCAGATCGCCGCTTTGTATTAATATTTATAGGAGCATATAAGTACAAATGTGAACATGGAAAGGATGGACAGAAACCTCCACACAGCTCCTAGGAGTGAGCATTTACAGATTTCCCCTGGACTCGATTTTTGTAAACTCATAATCCACCATACAGAGAATGAAGGCCTGTATAGGTGAGCCATGGGTACGAATGCAGCTTTGCAAAATGTTTGCTGGTGGTTTGTTTCAAAAGATTCAATCAGTCAGTTTAACATGCCTGCAGTTCTGCTGGACGATGAGGATAACCCATCGTATTTCTGCATCCCTGAAGGGATACCTTTACAAGAGGATCTTCAAACGCAGTTAATACGGAAGCTCCCTCAAAATCCAACTCCGATATACTAAAGGTAGGAGAGCATTTTTTCAGACCCCCAAAAAGTCACTGAAGGTAAAAAAAAAAAAAAAAAAACTCACTGATTGTGGGTTAGACATACAGTAGAAATAGCTGGCTTTAAAAAAATATAGTGATCTCTTTATCAACAGTTCTTAAATTATTTGATGCGTTTCCAGGGTAACGGTGTGGGAGTGTTGTTTATGTGACATGGCAGGCCTGGGTGGGGGTGAGGCCAGGGGGGCCTCAGCTGTCGGACCTGCCTGTCGGTGTCTAGGCCCATCCCTCAGTGGATGTGCAGGTGTTTGAAGTAGTCAAAAGTTGCCCCCAAAGCCCAGCTCGTCTCCACATTGTTCACCTTCTTGGCAAGCTGTAGAACGGCAAAAAAAAAAAAAAATGTCATCGGACAGATTGGATCAGTCACTAGACCATTAGTTCAGCTTATTGCTATTTTTGGAAAAATTCCTATTCTAGCCCCAAACTGCCAGCTCACCTGCAGCACAGTGTTGTCCTTGAAGCCAAAGCCTTCCTTTAACAAGCAGGTGATGTAGGTCATATCCATGCACAAGAAGGGGCTGATGGGCCGGTACTTGGTCATTTTGTTGCACACTGAAATCCAAACAGGAAACAATATTAAAGCACGGAGGAGAAATTCATAATCTAGCTTTAAATGGAAAAAGATGTACAGTAACACTTCACCTAAAGTGCCATATCAAGATGGCATCATAATAGTCGGTATAAGAATCTGTAAAGCATTGCAGCATCTTCTATTGATAGTCACATGATAGTATTGATTATAATACTTAAGAAGGTCCAATGAAACTCATCTATAATGCGGTATAGATACCTTCACAATGCATTATAACAGTCGGTATAAGAATTAAGGATGCTCTGTACTGCATTATGAAATATTTATAGTGCATTGTAGATGACTGCTTTAAGTAACATGTTACCAAAAGAGTGAACATAAGTTAACTTACTGATTAAAGAAATACTGGCTAAAGGGTCAATAGAGTCTGAGGGGCCCAAGAGATCACTCCGCAAATAAGACGGGGAGTTCGGAGGCAGCTGGGTGCCATAAGTCCTGACTGCTCCCGCTGGAGACCAGCTCAGGTCAGCCGCTGGGCTACTCTTGGCAAACGTTTCTCTGTGGCTAACCAGGCAGATCCGTCACTATGCGAAAGGCCCCATCGCACGCGTGACTCATTCCGCCTTTAGAGCCGCGGCGCGGTGCTGGCACCTGCAGCACAGCAGAAAGTTCCCTCCACGCTGAGGAAGGTTCTGGGGCCCGTGTCAATCAAGTTTAATTGCCATGCCGTCCCAAAAATCTCTCGGCGGCATCTAAATAACGTAAACATTTATATGTATAGCGGGTAAACCCGCGAATGAGGTCTCGTCGGGTTATGTGGCTGCAGAAGAGCCAATAAAAATCAGGGCTACTGCTAGACGTCTGCCAAGACGCTTGGGCACAAACAAGGACTCAGTCTGATTGAGAGCAGGGTGTGTTTGAGGAAGGCTGAGAGGAATATTTTAGGGAAGATGAACCAATTGTTGGAATCCCCAGCACAAACAAGCACTGAAATTCTGCACAAAATGTACCATGTGGCGTCGGGTCCTCTTTAAAAACAGACTGGATTCTCACCTTCTTTGGCTCGCTTCTTGAAATCTCTCACCTCAACAACACCACCTCGACTGCCATCTGAAAGGGAAAGGTACTTTTCAAAAATTTTCCCTTAACGCCGAACACTCTAATGCAGGGCTATTCAAATCACGGTCCTCATGGGCCGAGCCCTGCTGTTTTTCCAGCTTCCCTTTACCGGAGAGCCAGTTGTGAAGCCTCTGGCCAATTAGAGCAAGAAATTATTAAGATAACTACCTGGGAGACTTGAAAACAAGGCCTGGATTTGGAATCGAGGGCTATATTTGAATAGGGGGGCTCTAATGTTTACTTGTATATTGGTTCTGTAATATGTTCTTGTCTTCGGAAGATCTTACATAATGAAGAACAAGACCGGATGAAGGGAACACAGATGTAATTATACTTTTAGTGGGATTTGATAGTATCTAAACAAAAACAGAATGGCCAAAGCAATGAACCTCTAAGTGACTCTGTGGTTTCACTTAATGGGAAGGCTTGCATTTATCCATTTAGTGAGTCCTATAGCTAGTCCTATAGTCCTTACCAATGAGGCCAGATTCCACAGCTCGGTCATAGTAGTAGGAGAAGGCATAGAAAATGCTGCTGCCCTTCACCTCAAAGGGTTGGTGTACGATCCCTTTGATGACCTTCAGGACCTCATAGTAGCAGAGTTTGTAGCCTGCATAACCTGAATGAGTGAGGTGGAAAGGGCCAGTTAGGATGACAGGCTCTTGGGACTGGAAGACATTGCTGACATGCAACTTCATGCTTGAATTACATCTGTTTCATGTTAAATCAAAGAAGAATATCTGGAACACGTCTTTTGAATGACCGCATTTCATACATATTAAACATCGCCAGCACTTCTGACGAGAACCCCTCCTTTCTTCAGCAGATTATTCTCTTTAAAATTACTGGCTTTAGATGGGTTTTACATGCATGAAAACATCTTAACCCTCAACCACAGTAATGCTTATGGATTCAAATTTGGATGGTAATTAACAGAGACATGCGAGATTATAACCATACTATAATGACTAGACGAATCCTGTGGCACTGTGCCAGCGTGGTACAGATTCAGTGTTGCTGATTCTTTGTGTGGAAAGGGCAGCGGTGCAGGCAAGCGGAAAGCTCTCACGCCCAGAGATGAGCCCCTTTGCGGAGGCTGAAGCACGCTCCTGGTGCAGGCTGCAGCAAGAGAGAAGTTTCGCTCGCCGTGCCCAAAAATCGGCCACTTTTGTCTGCTGAAAAACCCAAGTGCTGACAAAGACGCTGCTTTGCGTGTCCCCGCCGGCCGGCTATTTTTACCGCGTAATTGGGAGCGGTCGGCATCGCGATGCTCGATCTATGGAAAACAACCCTGACAAACCCAGTATCTTTTGGCTGCATGCCTGTGGTATGGGAGTGGTGTATTATTTGTTCAGCTAATTGACAATTTTGCACAGCTTAAATGCATAGTTTGCCATAGGTTGACTTGAGGGGATGTGTAGCCAAAGCTCAGTTCAGAAAAGTAGCACCGTGATCCTCACCCTGTCAACATGTGGCCATTTGGTAGTTACTGTTCTACCATATGGTGTATAGACAGGACAACGTACCTCCGACACTAATGCACATACTAGGTGAGAGGTTATTGATTTGTTCTTTTTTTGGAGAGTACTCACCATCTGGAGTACCGCTAATTTTATAAGTGAGGCCACCAAAGGTCCAATCCTCCCTGTACTTCTTGGGAAGACAGGAACTTCTGAAAACTTTCCAGTCCAGTCCTGGTGGAAGAGGAACATATAATTATCTCCATCCTTCTCACTGCAATTGAAACATTTACCTGCCCGTAACATTACTATAATAGAGGCTGTTCATAATAGTGCGTCTTCCTTCGCTCCTAAATGCCAAGGTATGCGTGTAATGATGTTCAGGCATGCTGGGTAAGGGCTGGTGGATCATCTCCCTGACCCTTTATCTAAAAACACATTTACTGCAAACGCTCTGCTGAAGCAGCAGTTTGGGGCCCGTTCGGGGTGTCATTAAGCGGGATTTGTTGTGTCACGTCTGATAGTTACTGAGACGCATCGTAGTCACTCCAGTTAAGGCAAAACAACCCGCGGACGCACATAAACAAGAGTAATGTCAGGAGCCAAGTTACCGTCGGCGCCCAGGGCTCCCAGCGTCGCCAGGCGGGCCGCTATCAGTCCGTTGCCAAGGTAACTGGAAGACAGACAGGCTGCTACTCAAGACCAATCACACATGAGATACAGCCATGCTTCAGACAACAGTAAAATGTGCAGCCCCTGTTGACAACGGGAGGCGGAGTGGGATAATTACAGCCAATTTAGGGGCAGGTTTTACAACCAAGGGGTGTTTCAACCAGCTGCCCTAAACCAGCGAGAGGAAAACCGACAACGGGATTCCGGGGAAGAAGGTCTCAATCCAGTCTGACGGATTTGAAATGCTGACAGGGGTAAACTTATATGAACTGGCAAAAGCTGAAATGCCCAAGGGGGTGGCTGCATTCTGAGTCAAACCAAGAGGACACGAGACGAAGCCAAAGCCTCAAATGGTGGACGGAAAATCGCCTATGAACTCACACTGTATCACAGACGAGGTTAATTTGGGATTCAGAGTCATACCGCAGACATTTATTTCCCCACAATAATGCATGAAACAAATGAGAGTAACTTGGCAAATATTTAACGGACCATGCAGCTCCCACCCTACAAGTCTGGCTCATCCACTGCTTTTTAAATCCTCTTCAGACAAATGTCACCACATGGTAAATTATTTGACATTCCTACCAAAATGATTTCAGAATTTTTTTTCCGTTCAAGGGAGCTACCGCTGATCTATGTATGTACCACTCACGGTGTTACATCACCATGGCAACCGGACAGGCAGGGGAACGATGTCATTAATGTGACTGGGAAGGTTTACCTGTGCGTGTAAAGTTCATATGTGGTGTTGAACATGTCAAATCTTGCAATGTAATCAGCTGGAGCAGAATTAACTGTTTTCTGTGGAAAAACAAAAATTATTTCCATGAACTTGGTGACTTAAGTTGTACAGTCTATCTGTATTAGTATAGATTTACAAAACTTCATGTGCCATCATCTCTTTTAGAAATGAAAGTATTTATTCTATAAATCACCTAATGAAATGAGTATTCTGTTTTCTGGTCTATTTAGCTGAGGATGGACAAGTCAGGTGTAGGAGTTACCAACAAGGAGCTCTCAGATATATCGGTAGATATAGATGTCATCCCACAAAATGAAGTTGTAATTCTGGGATAAGACACGGTGACAGCATGTGTGTGAGATGAGACTGGAAAACAACATTTACCTTTAATTTGGGGAGGAATGTAATCTGAGTTGAGCCGCCACCCAAATCCAAGATTCCCACAGTTTTTTTGGATTTGGCATACAAGTGACCTAAACACAAAAACATCACTTGTTGAGCAGAACAGAACATGCGCGCATAT
>JABFDZ020000030.1:1938110-1952037 GCA_019775955.2 Pollimyrus isidori | reverse complement strand
CCCCCCCCCCCCCCCCCCCCTCCCCCCCCCCCCCCCCCCCCCCCCCCCCCCCCCGGGGGGGGGGGGGGGGGGGGGTGGTGGTGGCTGACATGTGAACTGCAAACATGTGGCATCACACTTTGCAAACAGCGAATCCAGAGGCTCATTACGCTTTCAGGGAATGTAGAGAGATTCCTGGAGGACTTAAATTTAAGATCTACCTCTGCATTAAGCACATGGAAAATGTGGGTATTTTTTGTTTTTAACCTTTGAGAGCAGATATTTGCCTCGACTATTTTTGGCTGGTGTGTTTTCAGGGGCCAGTTTTTAGAATCTAAGCAAACAGGGAAATATTTAAAATGAGGGGGGGAAAGGGTCATAATATTAGCTTTTCCTGTACGTTTCAGAGCCGGGGTCTTCGGCGGTGGAAGGCTGGGAACAGCGTACGAAGTGGCCCCAGCCTTACCTGACCGACATCCACCTCGTGTGTGTACTTGCGAGCCGTGGCTCCGTTGGTGGTGAAGATGGCTGTGCCGTTGCCGTAGGGGTTCTTATTGACCAGGTCTATGGCCTCGTCCAGGCTGTCGGCCTGCAGGACGACCAGGACTGGCCCAAAGATCTCCTCCGTGTAGCATTTCATCTGAGGCTGAAGGTCACAAGCAAATAGCTTCAGTGGATACACAGCCAGTAAATCTATACATCACAGATTTACAATCCACACTGACCAAAGACAGCATGGTTACTTGGCAAAAACAGCCTCACCGTGACATTGCCCAGGATGGTAGGCCCGACAAAGTTGCCCTTCTCATAGCCCTTGACCTGTACTTTTCGGCCATCCAGGAGCAGCGAGGCGCCCTCGTCCAGCCCGCTCTGGATCAGGCTCTCCACCCGTGCCCTGGCCTCCGGTGAGATGAGAGGCCCCACATCTGCCCCAGGCTGGTCACCTGCCAGAGGTTCCAAAACCAGGTTTGTGGTGAAGCATCTCACCTACTCCAATTCCAGGGCCCACTGAAAAACTACCGCTGGACAGCTTTGCATTGGACCAACTGAACTTTGACTCTTGTTGGGCTTCCTGTTCCATGGTTCACTGTCTGGGTCACTATTCCCTGGAAGTAGCCACCGTTTTGGAGGGTGGCGGCGGCGGGGGGCGAGGGTACCTGCATTGACACGCAGAGCCTTGGCACGCTGTACCAACTCGGGCAGCCAGCTTTGGGCTTCGCCCACCAGGATGGCGGTGGAGAGAGCCATGCAGCGTTGGCCCGCTGCGCCAAAGGCCGCGCCCACCAGCTGGTTCAGCGTGTTCTCCTTGTTGGCGTCCGGCATCACCACGCCGTGGTTCTTCGCCCCCTGGAAACATGGAAAGCAGCCCTGAGGACACCGGCCTCTGGCTCCCAGACTGTTGTTGAAGCCGTTGCTTTGGAAAAGGATCCAACCGAAACAGTGGAGAGCGGCGACCCGCGTAGCTGCGGTGGGATCGGCGCGGCGATTATACACTCAGCCCAAGCTCGTTTACATTAGGGGAGGTCAGGCCTGCTTCGCAAAGGGCCGGGAAAATATTCTATATGCTGCTAAATAGCCGCTGAGCACTTTACCGGCCCAAAGGGGTAATGACATCCACAAGATACCACTGCAGGAACAGAATGAACAGTTGGAAAGAATTACACCTATTTAATTGTACTACAATTTATCTGGCCTAAAAGTTAACCGTTAAAAACCACAACATGACTAATCGTAGTATGTCACCATTATGGAGTTTCAAGGTTTGTGCAAAGCTTAGGAAGTTAGGAACCTGACTATGACAAATCATTCTCCAGATTAAAACCTCAAATTAAAACTTTTGAAACATGGTCACGGAGCAGGCACTTTTGGAAGGACTTCAGAAGAGCAAAGAGTCTTTGTGACCCACCCAATAATCAAAACTCCAATACAAATCACAAAGGCTCATTCTTGTCAGTAATTTTTTTCTGCCTCAGACTGGAAAAAAACAATTAAACATGGACTGAAACAGGTTCATAATTAGTAAGCAGAAAACATAATTATAGATCAGCAGTTACCATACCAGAATTTTGAATGGCTCATTAAAAATGAACACACTGTGTTTGGGTAAAAACAACAACTGCCCAGCTACCTTTGTTTATGCTGCATGATGTATAATGAAAATGAACATTTAAAGCCCTCGTTTCCATCTGCTACACTTAGGACATTTCAGTGGAAAGGCTGCAGCTACAGGCAAGCCTGTCAGTTCAATTTGCTTCTTAATTTAAGTCCGAAATAAAGTTAACCATTCATCGTTTTGAAGTGGCTGAATTTTCACAGTGGTACGAGACAAGAGCCTCTTTTCATGCATGCTTAAGACACAAAAATAATTTGCTTAGCCAACACAGAACCCCAAATAAAAATCTGTCTCCTTGCTTAGATATGAGGTCATCCCCAAAGTGCGAGCGCAGACGATAGATCAAATTCCGGCGCTGGGCGCCCCCTTTACCAACAAAGTGGAATGACACTGCCACCTTTTGGCCATTCTGGCACATGCATTTACTCCAATTTCGGTAAAAGGAACAGGCCGACTGTCTGACACCTACCATGTTGGACTGCACCCGCTTGCCGTTTTTGGAACCCCTCTCATAGATGTATTCGCCAGCCTGGTTGGACCCCACAAAACTTATGGCTCTGATGGCAGGATGGTCACAGATGAAGTTTACAGCTGGAAACAAACAGGAAATATTGGTAAGGAGGCCAGGCCTAATGTTTCCCAGAGGGGCAAATTCCATCAGCAGCATGAAGCCAAGGTCCACCGTATCCAAATAAAATACTAATAGAAGTCTCCCCCCCCCCCCAGTGATAGAATACTAGTAAAATTTACAGGATCAGCAATGATCAGATTTAAAATAAAAAGATCTAATGGGTTAAATCAGCTGCTGATTCAGGGTCTACTGGTTTCATTTCATTGCAGTAGTTTTTTTAAAAAGGAACAACTTCTATTCTGATGATACAAAATAATTAATTTGAAAAACGTTTGTAGACATCAAAGCGGAATTAAAAAACCCTGCGGATGCAAAGGCATTTAGTTTAAATGCCAAGCAAAGAACACAAAAGGTGAGCTGACTCAAGAGGTCAGTGACACTCAGCCAGGTTTAGACAAAGAATCATATACCTGACAAGTTAGAGCACAGTAAACGTCAGCGGTGATCACAGATATACATAACATGTCACATGTCAACTCAAAACACCACAGACGCCATGCATTGTGGGAGAGCACACAGGGGTCAGCGGCGTCCATGAAAGGACCACCTACTAAAAGATACCTATGAGATTCAACAGAATGAACAAGAAACTTGCCTGCGTGCTGGCCGTGAATGATGTTCAGCGTCCCATCTGGGGCCCCGGCGTCCTGCAGCATCTTGGCCAGTAGCATGGCGCAGCCAGGCACTCTCTCGGACGGCTTGAGCAAGTAAGTGTTGCCACACACCATGGCCACAGGGAACATCCAGAGTGGGATCATAGCGGGGAAGTTGAAGGGGGTGATGCCAGCGCATACCCCTAGGGGCAGGCGGTAGGTATAGGTATCCATGTCCTTGGTGATTGAGGGGAGCGTCTCACCCAGCATGAGGGAGGTGATGCTGCAGGTATGCTCCACAACCTCTGAACGGGAAAGAAGCAGCAAGGCATCAGTCCCTGCTGCTCATGGCCCCTTCAGATCCAAGCACAGCAATGCACGGCTGCCCCGGGCCGATTCGGGCGACTTGGTCAATTCAGTAGTGTACGTCCAACAAGAACCATGAGCCAGGGGTCACCTGCCACAGTGAAGATGAGCAAGAGATCTCAGCGATGGAAATCAGAGAGCGAGAGCAGATCGCCGTTCTAAGGAAAAGGCTGACAATCAACAAAGGACCACCTGACTTTGGACAACTCAAATGCCAGCTAAATGATTATTTTTGGCATTTTGAAAGCCAACACAGCAGGAACATAACCAGGAACAGCATAGACAGTGATAATCATTGCGACTCACGCAGTCCTCTGAACACATCTCCCTCTGCGTCAGCCAGAGTCTTCCCCTGCTCCTGCGTAATCAGCTTCGCCAGCTCCCTCTACAAGGACGGGCCGAGACAAGGGACAGTAGCTTCAGGGTTCATATTACAGGAACTCTGAAGCAAGTCTTTGCCCAGCTTTTTAAGAGCACCATTCCTGTAGAGGAATCCTGTGAGGAATTCACATGCCTCGCTCTCCAATCACAGTGGCTTTAAAAAAACATTAGGATTTCTATAGGTAATTTAAGAGACAGCTCCCCACATGACGCAAGAACATGCAAAACCCAAACCTCTAACCCTGGGCATATGAAGTTGGAGCGATAAAAAGCATTTAGACTTTAATATTGTCATGTTTAGGCTTTACCATGGTCATAGTAGAGGTACTGGCTTTCAGAAGAATACATATCTTACAATATTGTCTTTAATGAGCAGCTGATAACGCAGGAAGATCTGCTGGCGGGCCAAGATGGAGGTCTCAGACCACGAATGAAAGGCCCTGGAGCAGGAATCCACCGCGGCCAGCATTTCGTCCTTGGTGGCTTTAGGCACTTGACCGATGACTTCATTGGTGGCCTGGTTGGTTTAGCATATAGACCACACACACACACACACACACACACACACAGGTAATGCATCCTTCCTCACCAGGTACTTCACGATACAGATCATAAAGTATTCACCCTGGAAATAACATCAAGAACCTTGGGCCAGTATTTTACAAGTGAAGTTCCCCTGTATTCATAATACATGCATTGTTAAGTAGGTTAATAAAGTCTGACAAATAAACTTGATGGAATCAAACAAGAGGCCCATGCATCACTACAAAGGCTGACTTACTACACTTCTGTATATCTGTTTATAGCTTCAAGTCAGGATAACCTGAAGTGCAATTCAGATGCTAGTTTGTAGCACAACCATGCACACATTTGAAAAGTTTTTCATCCTTTATTCATATTTGCAGCTTAATCATGTTAAAGCTGCATGATGCATGCAAAAGCCCAATCCAGATGTATGGCCTATAGAAACAGGTTAATATGAAGGGGTGCAGGAACCAGGTGAAACTTTACATCCCAATATTTAATTTTGCCTCATTAACCCAGTCTCTAAAAACAGCCATTTGCCTTTATGTTATCAAGTTCCCCACAATATCAAATTCTCCGATATACCAGGTTAATATAAATGGGCAATATATCGCGCGCATGCGCAATAGTCGTATCACATTTCTCGGCATTTCTTGTTGATAACTCGCGGCAACACGACCAATTTATTTGACACACACTGTTGGTACATGGGGTCTATATAACTACAGTTTACAGTTTGATGTCATCTTTTTTGTTTTTGAGATATGGCGATGTTACTCGCGTAAATGTATCATATGGCGATGTTATACGACGACGTGATATCGTGCAGCCCTAACTGCTGATACGTAAACCTCACTTTTTACAGTGGTCAATTATGAACCATACGTAGCTCCTGCACGTGATGGCGCAGTTAATCGTGAATAACCTGGTTGTAGCAGACAATTTAAAACACCAGTGCAGGCGAAAAGTTCTTCATGGAAACAGATTTGCTTCTAATACTCACAGGATTATGGATGTCAAGCCATTCTGAAGTCTTGGATTCAATAAACTTCCCATCAATGAAAAGCTTCGTTGTTGGCTGGAAGTTTAAAAATACCTTCATTACAGGTTTTAGCTCTTACTGTAACACTAACCATATCACATGTACACCATTGTAACTGAACGGGATAAAAAACTAAACCTGCAACCTATAATATAGTTATTGCAACTATAATTATAAAACATTCGTAAGCTATCTTACCACAGAGGAGTAACACATACGTCCAAACTGAAAAGGAACCTGCAAATTGAAAAGATATAAAACATCAGGAGATTGTGCTTTAATGTTAGAGTTGTTCCTTTGACAAGAATGAAAAATTCAGGTGAAGAAACGCTATGTAAACAGTTAATCGTTTTTCCTTGAAAAGGTAATGTGTAGCTATATAGGTATAGGACCGTAAACTGAGCAGTAGGGGAGTGGGCTCAATTTAATGGAAGTACTTTTGCACATACCACTAAGCTATTTACCACCGAATATTTGTCAATAGTCATTAAGAAGCAAAAAAGGTGCATAATGTAGGTGAAGTCATTGAGGTGCTTTATTCATACTCAAGACCATGCTCAAGTAACGACGATATTTAGCCCTTAGCATACGCAATGAAAGGTCGCGGCTGCAAATAGAAGGCTATGAGCCCACCAAGCAACTGCATCTGCTAAACGGGATTTGTTGAAAACGAAGTTAATAACAAACGAAGAACTTGTACTGGATTAAAACATTTTTTTAAGTGGACACGGTGAGCTACAAGCAGCGTGACCCAGTCTGCGTTGCCAATCACTAAACGCAGCAGTCGGGCACCGTGCTGCCTTACCTTTGTCCTCGACAGTGATCTTATTAATATCGTTGCCATAATATTGTTAAATACAATTTATTTTTTTGACATAAAATAAAACAACAACCCCCTACTAAGAACTTGACCAATAAAAATAAAATACTTCAGTTCAATATTGTATATTTTACTGGGGAGAAGCCAAACAAACTACCCAATCGTTGCCTTGAACAAAAACGCCCACCAAAATGTGAAGCCCATTGGTACAAGCCTTAAACCTCTGACCTATAAAATGCAAATAAAACTATGAACCCTCCTATCACCTGCCTGGTGATTGGTTAAAAATTAATTAAACCCACATGTCGTTTTTCTAATTCGGTAAAAAAACCATATACGTCATTGTACGTAATATCCTTCCTTTAATCCAACAGAAAACCATTCCTGAGTTGATAGAAGTACATTAAGAATGAATTTCATTTCATTTTCTAGGTAAAAGAACTAGCAACTTTTTAACACGTTGGTGTACATTTCATATAACAACGACTGTAACAGAACCATTTAAGATATGTCATATATTAGTAGTTAAAAGTTCTCTGCAGACTCAGGCTCTGAAATTCTACCAAAATCCATTTGTCCATCAATTTTATATAACCGCTTGTCATTTTAGAATGGCAGCATACCATAACGTATAATTTTTTAACACGAACAGTAACGTAAAATACTTTGCTGTGTAACCTCTTGTGCAATGCATGTCTCACTATCTTCCCTCACAAAGGTAATTTTCTCCTATTTAAGCCACGAATGTTCATTTACTTAAACATTTTATTAGTTGTATCGTTAATAATGTGTTAGTTTTAATATTGCATAACTGGATTAAACAGAGGGCAGAGCACCAAAACGCTTAGTCATATTAATTTGTGGAAAGGAGGAGGATAGTTAGAGGCGAAACCGATTGGTTGTCGAGACAAGGCATCGGAGGAAAAGTTTTTTTTTTTTTACCACGTCCATAATTTTTTAATTGTACTCTTTGCACCCAAGTGCTATGGCAACTCAAGCGAAGGTGAAAAGTACAACAAATGCAATGTTTTATTTCACTGCGGTTTTACACAATGATTGCGATTTATTTACATAACTTTGTACAATCTTGTTTTCTAGCCCATTCTTTACGGGTATTTCAGAAGTTCTTGTTCCTGGAGAGTTCGGACTGGTAGGTTGCAAAATTAAAGATCTGCTCTGTGACGTATCAGCTGTATAATTTTCAAAATCTTTTCATCGCAGTGTTTGCATACTTTTTGGATACGGGAAATGTGTATCGTCCACAAATTACAAATTGAAGATCTAAGTGTTATTTGTTACAGCGTTTGCACTTAAAGGTATCGACTATGACCAGGTGCCAGTTAACCTCGTCAAAGATGGAGGCCAGCAGGTAAAGGCGAGTTTAAGTATTGCATGTCAAATACGAGACTCATATCTTTAACTAAACAGCTAAAACAGCACTTTCATAAATCAGCCCCTACTCAAATGCATTTTTCTATGTTGCAGCTGACGGAACAGTACAAAGAACTGAATCCTATGCGCCAAGTGCCTACTGTTAAAATCGATGGCGTTACCTTGTCACAATCGGTGAGCTCCTGCTCTCTAAGACATATGTTTATTCCAATAAATAATTGCAGCAATATGGCACTAACTACTTTTGGTAGCCTTTTGACACTGGCTGCAGGGACTCCCCTTCTGGTTAACAGTGACCCTCTGCTCTTTCCCAGCTGGCCATCATAGAGTACATTGAGGAGACCCGGCCAAGCCCCCCACTCCTGCCTGCTAGTCCCCAGAAGCGGGCCCAGGTCCGCATGATCTGTGACCTCATCGTCTCGGGGATACAGCCCCTGCAGGTGGGTGACACACAGCAGAGCCAAACTTTCTCACCGTGTAGATTTCCTTAACCACTAAGGAAAAAACCTGCACAAAGATGGCTACTTAATCCTGCCTGGTACATATTCAGGTTTCCTCATCTCACTTTAAACCTGCCCTCACTGTGGGAGAAGGCTAAATTAGTTTAATTAGCCACATAAGCATGACTGGCTGCTTTAGTAGAATGAAAGTCTGCCAGTAGACCATCCTGGGAAGAGCTGGTTTGGGGATCCGTGCCATTAATAGATTATGGGCCAAATCTCAAGTTCCTGGTAATAAATACCAGGGTCAGAATGATTCCGTTACATCAGGCAGCTTGAATGAACCACAGTTTCAGGTCAGAATGGGAATGGTTCTTAAAGTCACCATGTAATCCTGTTGCTCACTGTCACTTCATTCTGCTGGTGCTTTCCCTTTGGATTGCTCATATGTGCCGTTTCTCAATATGAGTACTTGACCGTACTTGTGTTCTCATGTACCCATTTTGCGAAAGACCAGTCGTAATACTAAAAACACAAGTACAGAGGATGGTAAATTCCCAGATGTCTTTCTTGCACCGCCCCAAATATCAAGGATATGTCTGTTGCATCCTCGCCAAATGATACCGGTCCCATGATTCATTGCTTCCCATGTTCGTTCTTGGAATGCAAGTTAGCAAGTAGACTCTTTGCGTTCTTGGTATTGAGATTCACCCATTGACTGGATTTCCATATCCCAGGGTGCTGCACGCACAACCTCACCCCCTAATTATGTTTCCCCACTCAGAATCTTTACGTGCTGCAGAAGATCGGAGATGAGAAAGTGTCTTGGGCTCAGCATTTCATCATCCGTGGGTTTGAAGGTGGGAGTCGTTTGCATTATTGTTACACGTCACCGTGCTATTGCCTGGAGCAGCATCTGCTGTTCAGGAACTTACTGTCATTGGTTCATGGCTTCTTCCTGTATGTGCGCCTCTTAGCACTGGAGCCTATCCTGAAACAGACGGCTGGCAAGTTCTGTGTGGGCAATGAGGTAACAGGATTCCCATTCAGACACCGATTCTGTATGCTCTACGGCAAAAATTAGTCCAACGCTTTGCTATTCAAGCGTAATCTCTGCTTTGTATTCACTGCCAAACCATCAGTCTTGTTTGGATAGCTGACCTTTTTTTTTTGTATACTTCCCATTTACACAATTAGAACTAGATCATAGCTGCTGTATTTCCATACACACACCTGTACTTTACAAAATTGCCAAGTGATGAGACAAAGATTTGACTTTGAAGGCTGTAGAATGCAAAAATATGACAGGCTTTCTATGGCTAAAGATACCAAATGATGGAAGGTCTCTTAATCTCTCCTTAGATCTCCTTGGCAGATATTTGTCTGGTGCCCCAGGTCTATAATGCCGAAAGGTAAGGCTAGACAGCCGCGGCTAGAAAAGAAAATTGCAGTTGGTTAACGAAATCAGAGTGAAATTTATCCTCTGACATCTGCGTCCCTCAGGTTCAAGGTTGACATGAGTCTGTTCCCAACGATAAAGAGGCTTAACGAAACTTTACTGACACTGGAGGCTTTTAAGGTCAGCCACCCCTCCTGCCAGCCGGACACGCCGGAGGAGCTGCGTGCATGAGGCCGGCCGGCCAAACGCCACATACTGCTGCTTTTGCTTGAGAGATTTTCTGTAAGGTCTTTCATCTTGTATTAAAGACTACAGGAAGTAAACAGCTTTGATAGTTAAAACCATTTATTGACATGGTTTAACACTGCACTTCCACATCAGCGTTACACTTCAGACCAAGCCAAACATTTACGGTAAGTGACACCATCACCACATGAAAATAACTAAAGTGAATATACATGCATACAGAATTAAAACTATTTATTGTACAAAGTGGTAAAAATCCCCAAGACACATTATGGTGCTAAATAAAATGTCACTGCTTCATATGTCCACCAGGGGGAGCTGTGACACTTAGTGATCCTATGTACATTGATGAAGGTACACTAAACTTCAAGAGCAGACGAACACAAAAAAAAAAAAAAAAAAAAAAAAGATTCATCTTGCCGCTGGATTTGAAAGGCTGGTTATATTTACACCAAGTGCATCGAAGATCATCAGAAGTAGCATAAAATGTCCAATTGTTGAACCATGGAGTAAAACCACACTTAGCTTAGTTTAAAAATAAATAAAAATTCAAAAAAGATTTACATGTCATGTGCGTCTTATGAAGTCTGAAACAGCAAAAACATTATTTTGAAGCAGAGCTGCTACTGTCCAAGTTCACAATGGTAGCCTTTGGAACAGCCCATGAGGACACCCCCTAAAGTAGGGACACACATTTCCTTCCGTCTCGGGAATTAAGTGCTACAACACACTACTAACTAGACAATCATGCCTCAGTACCACCTTCTGGACCTTGGGCCCAGTTTCACTTCCGGGATCTCCACAGCACACTTGATGGTGTCGTTGTAGAAGGTTCCGGCACAATCCGAGCCCCCAAACACCAAGAAGGTGTAGTGGCTGCTGTCGCGCTCATCTGTAGAGTCGGGGGCACCCAGGCTGAAAATGCTGTGGCCGGCGCGAGGCTGGGAGCAGAGCGCCGGGCAGGACACTGCACTCCAGGAGCCAGTCTCTGTGCCAGAGGAGGCAGAACAGGAAATGTTAGATCATTCTCCAGATCCCACTAGGCCAGTTATCCAGGATTCCAAAAACAATTCTTTAAATGCCTTTTTTTTATTTTTACACGCACAATTACATTTCGCTGTTGACTTGCTTAAAAATACCAAAGAGCAGAGGTGGAGATATCAGGTCCAGAGTGTACAGGGTCTGGATTTTTACTTTCTGGACCTGAATCCTCCACCTCTGATCAAGAAATTAAGATCTTGGCTTCTGAGCAATTTTAAGAGGTTGATAAATGGTTTCAACGGCATGGTGAAAATGAACTAAGTCACATGACAGTGAAGTTCATTTGAAGAGAGAAGAGATTGCTCTTCACGTGGGGCCTGAGGTCGCCACCAAAGGACACTCACTCACCCAGGCTGAACACATGCAGGTCCTGCAGGGCCCCAATGGCACAGCAGCCCCCGCTGATGAGGACCCGGTTGTGGCCCAGTGAGACAGCTGCGTGGAACCTGAACACGACGGCAAAGCCAGTGCTGCCATGCTGGTCAGACGGCACCACTAACAATGACACCTCAAGGAACACCTATAGACTCCTTACCCACGAGGCAGTGGTGGAACATCCTCATACTTCACAGCCATGTACTCCATAAAACCTTCAGATCCCAGCAAGGGGAAGATGTATTAAGGCGGCAGAGATCAACCCCAGTCCACATGGGCGACAGAGTCAGGATTTTCAGCCATATTAATACAGTTAACAGCCTCACTAAAGAAAGAGGTGGCCATACTAGGGCAATCAATCTGCCCAAGGGAGCACTTCAGGCCTTTGGCTAAATGGCGAAAACGAACTACACAGGTGAGCTGCTAGGGCCACAATTAAACTGAAATGCATGTTGAAACACCACAGACATGAATGCAGACTGCTTCACCAAACATTACCAAGGTCCAAGATGTGCAGGTCATTCAGGTAGGCAGAAGTCTTCCTCCCACCGAAGATAACCATTTTGTCTGACAGCAGCGTCATCGAATGCCTGCTCAGAACAATGAATGAGAGCCTCCTGTTACATCCTACGGACCAGCATCACATCCTTTATCATGTGCATAGGACTTTGCAGATTCCCAAGTCTCCAAAAGCAGGGATTCTCAACCTTTGAGACTGCAGACCAGTTTGTTGTACAAAGATTTCATGGGCGAGTAAAAATGACTTTGGTGAACTTCGACTAGCACAACACGTTTCCATTTTTGCCTGCCAGTAGGTAAAGAGGTCAGAGGTTGCATTTTTAAAAGAAAATTAAAAACTGACAAAAATATATAGCATTTTATAGCCACAGGTCAGGACCCCAAACACAGCGATCCCCAGTTCTGATCCTGAAGGGACATATAGGAACATCCAAAACACCTATTCAGCCTCAATTTACTGGTTAAGATGTGTTTGAGCAGGGAAATCTGCAAACTCTGTTGAATTCTGGCCCTTCAGGACCGGAATTAGGGAAGCCTGCCTTTTATTGGCTACTGACCCAAATCTAGGCAGAGGTCGGTCCCCTTCTACAATGGGTTGGTACCAGAGCTCAAACTCAGGGTTGAAGATGTACAGGGCGTTGCTACAGGCTCTGCCATTGGGGCATCCGCTGGGCCGGATGCCACCAAACACAAAGAGCTCCTTCTTGTAGATGACAGCACTGTGGTACGCCAGGGCTGGGATGTCTCCTCTGGCCTGGGGATATATTGGGGGATGGGGCAGTTTCGGTCACGTGCCGCCGATTTACACAAAGGCCAATCGGATCACTGACACTCACGGCGACGAGCTTCCACTTCCAGGTCAGGGTGTCGAGGATGTGGACGTCACCGTGGCGACCGTCCCACTTCAAACCACCATAGACATACACCGCCTTAGATTCTGGGTCAAAGGTTGCAGAGAGACCACGGGAACAGCATGGGATGTGGCCAGACCCAGGGGAGTCCATCGGAAACCAAAAGTTGCTGTCTGCGAGAGAGGACACAGCTGGTAAGGCTGCTGAATTCAGCTCCCCCGAGGATGGCTGACATCGCTGTAATAAATATATCAAACTTCTACCATTTAGATGCTTTTCTTCCATCTCCCTCATATTTCACTTTTTTAAAACTTCACAAGATCAGTACATAGTTAACTATAACACAATATCAAGAAATCCTTTGTAATCAAAAATTAAACAATCCTCACCTATCTCCAGCTTCCAAAGAGTGTCCCTACACAGTGCTTGGTCCATAGCCTCTCCACCAATCACAAGAGCAGTCTCTGGATCACTCATGCACATGGCATGACACCAGCGTGTCGATGGGCACACTGCATGGCACGAGAGCCAAGAGTAGAGCCCCCCCAGAGCGGATGGGGTGGGGGGGGGGGGGGAGAAATGGCATTAGACATCTCACACACACAGGTTTAAATCCCAGTTTTATTGACAGTGCCAGAAGAAGTTGTCCCTGTAGTAACAGATGGTAAAACAAATATTCCTGATAATGGGACTTAATATCCCTGCCTCTAAAAGGAGTAGTGTCACCTTCAAACACACATATGCACACACACACACACACACGTTTGTGGGAGGGGGAAAAAAAAAAAAATTAAAAACAGAATTTAAGAAATCAGTGCCACCGCCGTGAGTGTCAGTGATCCGATTGGCTTTTAATTTTGGGCCCATTTGGCAGATTCTTTTGTCCAATGCGGAAAACATAACATGAGAAGCATGTAGCCGGCAAGGAGCCACCGTATAAAGTACAGCCGAGTCGAGCTTCCGACGAGGGACCAGTGACAATTGTCAATTAGTACTAGAGTAAGCACCATTGAAAAAGCCACACACACACAGACAAGAACCTAAGAGGATCAAAGAAAAGTGTACAGCATAAAAGCCTTTATGCTACCACTATTCCAAGACCTCCCTCACCTGCCCGACACTGGGAGGCGGGGCCTTCTCACCTGCCCGACACTGGGAGGCGGGGCCTTCTCACCTGCCCGACACTGGGAGGCGGGGCCTTCTCACCTGCCCGA
>JABFDZ020000030.1:1856591-1910204 GCA_019775955.2 Pollimyrus isidori | reverse complement strand
CCCTGGTCGGCCCTGGGGTACGAGGCCGGGCGCAGGGAGGGCACGGGGGACGAGGCCGGGCGCAGGGAGGGCACGGGGGACGAGGCCGGGCGCAGGGAGGGCACGGGGGATTCATTTTAATGAGTGAATAAACAGGCCCATTAAAAGGCAGATTCTGGCTCAATAAATACAACAGCAGCGATAAGAAAAGGGAAATGGAAGAGTGTACTTTTACAGAACTGCGAGAGCCACCTCAGCTCCACTTTCACCTCCTCTCTTGCTTTCACCAGCCAGAAGGAGCCGGCGCAGTACAGGGGGGGCAGTGTGCTCACGTACAGGTCTGTCGCAGGAGTTTCTGGGGGGGCTGGATATCCCGGGTCAAGAACGGGGGTTCCTGCATCTGCCTCTCCCTCAGCTTAGGGGCATCCAAATAATCATCCCAAGCCATCTGCCGTGTGCATAAGAGACAGTGGTGATCTAACATGTCAGCCATGCTGAGCCAAGTAAAACAACGAAGTTACTGAAGAAGAATCACTGAAGCCAAGAACTGCAAAACCGGGTGACTGATGCAAAAAATCATGAAAATAATGTAAGCCAATAAAAACTTTATAAGGAACAATCCAAATTTTATCTGTGTTTTACTAAAACAAACAAAAAAAAAGGTGAGGCAAACAATAGTGACTATTCACCGATTGGACATCGGCCAATCAACTGTATATTTAATGTGACATCACTGGCAGCATGAGCCAAATCTCAGCATGCATTGTAATGTGTGAAGAGCATGAGCAGCCTTTACTGATTTGGCATTTCTGACCAACCACAACAGTAAAGAAGACTGCCTGAGGCAGAAGAGCAGTAAAGTCAACCTGTGCAGAAGGAAAACATCTTCTGCCACTTCGGGTCGACCCATTTGGTTTATTACCTAAACCGCTCCATTAGCTGGTACAGTATGAAACGGTGAGATGCGGTGAGACAGGAATCTCTGCAGGTCACCTTACTGTCGGGTCACAGTAAAATTATCGCGTGAGCTTGCATAGGCGAGACTCACCGGCGGGTTGTCAGAGGGAGACTCCCCTGGGGAGGGGGTGTAGTTACTGTTGAGGGACAGGTCCAGGTCCACAGTGGGTGGGTCTCCCAGAGGGGGGAGGGACGACAGGCTGTGGGACATGTCCATCTCCGCCATAGAGAAGAACACGTCTTCTGCTCAAAGAGACACAGGTGAAGGGTTACATCAAACGTACCTGCAGATGCGGCGGCAGATTTCAAGGCCCCCCCCCCAATGTTGAAGACAGGTCCCAGAATCTAACTACCTCGGCTGGACGTGGTCCTGGTAGTGTCGGCCTCAAAGAAGTCCTCGTCCCCCGGCGCGGCTGAGGTCACGCTCTCCTTCTTCAGGCAGCGGCTCAGCTCGGCACGCAGCCGGTTCTCGTCCTCCACCTGCATGGGCCTGTTCCTCCTGTCCCGGGCCAGGCCGCCCCTCTCCAGCTCTGCCGGGTGGAGAGCGGCGGGTCAAAAAAAAAAAAAAACAGGCTTGGAAGAGGAAGCAGTAGAACGGTGCTACGGAAACTCACCGGCGCTGGAAAAGACGCCGAGCATGTCAAGGAGGAGGTGGACTTGCCGCGGGGACAGCAGGAGAGCCATGGAATCGATCTGCCCGTCGACATCCAACTGAAAGGCAGCAAAGCCGCACCATTACCCTACCCATCCAGAACCGGGATCGCGAATAGGAAACAGATGCACGATGAGGCTCCGCCCACCTTCGCTCCTGGTACGGTTTCGTTCTGCTTCAGGACGAGGGACAGTTCTACTCGGCCACTCAGGCTGCCGATCTGCATGGGGTTGAAGGGCGTCGTCGCGGAGACCGGCTCGGTAAACTGGGGGTGAGGTTCACAGGTGATGCGGGGGTTCCAGCTGGGGGAGAGCTTGGCCTCCGTCTCCTGGCAGCGCCACGGAAGCGAGGTGGGGTTAGCACAGACGGTCAACTTGATAGGGGTGGAGGTTACTGCCACAGATCTCACCACCTTGCCAGACGGCGACCTCAGGCCATTGCGGGTCGACTCTGAGAACTCGTCCCAAAAAACAGTGACGCCGTGCAGCTGCAGATTCTTGTGAGCGAACGTGGCTGGCTGATGCACGTCCACACCAGCGCACTCATCGCCGGTCTCGTCAAAGTAGACAATCCTGAGCAGCAGGAGAGGCACGCAGTTTGTATCTCAGTTCAGCTGAACGCTAAGAGTTTCATACATAAATGTACTGAAGAAGATCAACTTTAAAATGTATTCACCCTATAAAAAATAGCCTTACTTTGCAACTCGTATCTCAATAGCTATTCCCGTTTTGGAATTCTCCGGGACGTGCTCAATCCGGAAAACTGTCTCCAAAAATGTGACCTTGACTCTTCTCAGAACTGGAAATAGTTCACATTAAAAAAAAAAAGACTGTGACTCAACCGACACTGGATGCACATAAGCTATGCGTAGTCAAGAAGAAATCAATAAATAAAAGCAGATCTCCTGATAATGTAACTTTAACACAAAAGGAGGCAGATACCCGTCTCTATGGTTTCCGCAAACTTCTCCAGTCCCTCCAGAGGCTGGAAGGTCTCCCCAAGCTCATCCGTCAGCTTCTGGCTCAGGCACTCCTTTGCCAGCTGCATGCTGCTGGTCATGAAACTGGACCAGTACATGGGCTCTATGCCTGAGGCTGTGGCCACAGAATACAGGCCTGTTGAATCTTAAAAAGATCTAATTCATCTAGAACATACTGACCAGAATCCAAGCCCATACAGCCCAATAGTATAGCTAACACTTATCCTAGTGCTGCAGTATGTAGAGTCACAGAGAGACAGAAATCCTCAGTAGCTACAGTTACATATCTTTATTAAGGCTGGGCCCAACAAAGGAGTCAAATCTGTTCTACAACCCCATTCAACACTTACTCAGCATTTGTATGCTGGGAAACACTCTGCAAACTATCCCAGTAAAAGCACTTAAGTTAATGCATGGCATATAGGCCTAAATCTAGCAATCAATATAAAACTAGTTTTTTTTTTTTTTTTTTTTGCATAGAAATGTCCACCAAAAAACCATTGCAATTCCCTGTCAATATGTTCTTACTCATTCTTGGTCTTGGCTTGAACACCATCTCCAACCCTGCCACCTCTAGGGCACAGTTCTCCTGCAGCAGGGAAGCCCAAGGCACAGTCAGGGAGATGGTCTGGATGAAGCCCTCTGTCACCTCAAATGGAGCATCGACAGACACCAGGATCTCATTGAAGACCTATGAGGAGATATTGAGAAGCTCTTGCTAAGCATGGACCATCAAACTACAAAAAAAACCTAAATCAATGTTCACTACTGTGAATGCCGCCATCCCCAATATGACTCACCTGTTTGTCCAGCGGTACTTGAGCCAGCGAGCCGGTACCTTGATAGAGATCTAAACTGAGCTGTTCCAAGTTCAGATTCCCCTGGAGGAAGTTTCCTAAATATCGATGTAAGAGGTATCGGCATGCTCGCTTCTTTATGGATTCGGAAAATGGCCAGGGCATCTCGATTGCACGGGGTTGAGACTGTCACGGCGGCGAGAACACGGTTTTGTTTAAATCGCGGGGCAAGACGAGCCGCCGGTGCAGAAACAGGCGATGATGCGGTGCATCAGGGTGAGGTGATAGTCCGGAATGTGTCTAGTCATCTTGTCGGGTTTATTAAATGCGCGCCAATACACATGCATCAGTTTAATCGATACGAAGGACCTACGCGGAACTGATTACGATGTGTTGACTACAGCGTCCTGATCTGCCATGAGGAACGCCTTCACTTAAAAGCCTCTCAGGCCTCAAGCAAAAACAGCTCGGTCCAGATCTCTTCTTAGGTTCTCAAGTAAAGTGACCGGACGGAAATCTAGCCAGGATTGCGTATTAAAACGGTCTCGACTCCCGAAATGGGATACTACAACCCCAAGTAAAATGTCATACTTATCCTCGCTAGTTACCAAATTGTCTCATGAAATCACCAGCTTAAAAATTCCAGTGCTTAGATCTGCATGTAGACAACCGAGCATTTGTCAGCATCATATGAAAATTAGTTTTTTTAATACACTCACCGTTACCTGAGTGTGAACTACACTATCACAGTTCAGATACAAGTACTATACTGCGTACTCCGAGTATGACCTCTTTATATATAATATACACGTTAAGTCCACATTTAACAACTGTTGAAATCTAAAACATGGCAATGCAGCAGCATAAACCTATACAGTTACAAAAGATACGTTTCCATCTGAGGCAGTATAGCTTAGTTCCATCACATGCGCTCTCTGCGATTAAGAAACTAGCCGACCGGCTAGCAGCAACATTTAAGAATTAGCGAGGTGGCTACTTAGCGAAGTGACACACAAACGCCTCCTCGGCGGCCTGAGAAAAAAAAGCAAATCCTCATTTTTATTCCCACGTCATGATTTTACTGTCAATCGAAGATAAAACGCTCACAGCAGCTCATTCGCTAATGGGATACGATCAGGCCTGTATTTTGGCATTACACGACATACTCCTTCGTCTCTCGTGTTTACAAACATGCTCAGGAGGCCGTCGTGAACGTCATCATTCCAGGACGGGTTCCGAGATACAAGCCTTCGCAGCGTCTCACATCACATGTTCTTGCGCCCCCTGCTCATAAGTCCGAAAATTTCTGTTCTGCGCAACTGATTCGTCGCTATTTGATGAGGAATATTTTGTTCGGTCATATCGAACTTTGGTTATGCTACATATTTAGCGGCAACATTCGTGATGTACCGCCTAATATATGTCCGCATGGTTTTCTGAGGTATTGATACACAGCTCACAGTATCTCCATAATATCGTAATAATTTTGTTAATAGACTCCTTTCTCTGAACTAGAAGAACTGTAATAAACTGCGCAATGATGCAAGAAGCAATGTAATAATACAGGATATATGAATTGGAAGAACAAGAACGTTTTAATGTTTCTAAAGTCGATGCACGTAATCTGTGATCTATCTACTGACTTGCCACCCGTTTTAACGATTCGCATAGTACTGAGACTAAGCGTGAATATTAATTACTCCTAGAACCGCGCATCAGAGTATTTCAGACTACGTCAGGAGGCGAGAAACCTGTCGCGCTGGAATGACATTATTCCCCGGCATGAGCCGGATGTGTGGTGTTGATTTATCTGCGGAGGAGGTGAGTAGCAGAAACAGAAAAATCAGATTTTTGTTGTGTTGTTTTCCGTTGTTATAACGCAATGGACATATACGTAATTATCTCTACATTCAACTGGCCTGGTGCGAGGTTATTTTGATAAAACCTTTATGAACAGTAGGTGTCGTCACCAATTTCCTGCCTCGCACATTAACGTCTAGCTGATTAATTTGGTTTCACATAACGGTCCGACCCTTCTCGATGTGTATTATGACGTTGGTGGCTTCATTGCCATACTTCGCTGTAATGCGTAGTCAAATTCTCTGAACTCCTAATGCGGAGTATATTGGAGGCGAGGTACTACAACACTTCTGATCATATGGGGATGATGATGTCTGTCACATTAGAAACCGTTTCGAAAACTGTTCTGAATTTCGTCTGTTGTTTTAGAGAATGGAAGTAGACTGTAACCAGGGCGATCCAACAATAGACTCGATCGAGGACTGTGTTGGAGACGTGAAAGACATGAGGCTGGAGGCCGAAGCGGTGGTCAACGATGTCCTGTTTGCCGTGGCAGAAATGTATGTCTCCCAGATGCTGAATAATACATTGGATGTGGCATACATAAATGTGAAGACGAGAGAAGGGAATCGTTACTGCTTTGAGCTGTCCGAAGCTGGACTCCGGGTAGGGAAAAGAAATGACGCATTGTCTTAAAGTTTCTCTGTGTCAGATCGTCAACTAAATCTAATCTGTACTTTCTGTCGTTGCAGGTAGTTGGCTACCAGTTTGACCAGGTGAATGAGAATTTGAGCTCCCAGTATCATGAAACTGTTTATTCGCTGCTAGACTCCCTGAGCCCCGGTTATAGGGATGCTTTCGGAAACGCTCTGCTGCAGAGGCTGGAAAGGCTGAAACAAAATGGACAATAGTGCACAAATAATGTCGCACAAAGACCAATAAATGAAACGAGGGTTGTTGTTGATGTAGGGACCTGCCTGTTAACCTGGAAGCCTGATTTCAAGAATAACATCATATACACACATTCTTATTGTGCATGTGTCCAGTATTATTGGCAACTTTCGATATGCAGCTGTCAACTTTAAATGGCATACAATGGCCCTGATATTCAAAGCATGATGACACTATGCTGTTTGTTGCACATCTTTAAAGGCTTCAAGAAATCTTACATCTAATATAGGAACAAGTACCCCAAACAACAACCCTCGATGCTTATTGTCTATGGATCATAGATTGCACTAAAATATTTTTTTTAAATGCTCAAAAACTATTGTGCCCTCTGTCTAAGTGCTTGGCATTGGTCTGCATCAGCTGATACTTAAGTTAACTTGGAAAACGTTTTTTCTTGGTGAGGTTTTTCAGCATAAACTGACCAAAGAGATGGGCTACTGGGCGTGTTACCTAATTATTTTGATTGTTTTCCAAGTATAACTTTGTATAGTTTTACAATTGCCTTAAATATGCATCAGAACTGTGCAGCAAGTCCCAGCCTTTCGCTAACACGTTTTGTTTCCATCTAAATATTCCTTAGATTTTTTTCTTTATTGTACAAAAACCATCGGAGTGTGCAATGTGTCTTCACCTGGTGACCTGAATGGAAAAGGCTTGGGGGAAAATGTACATTTCTAATGTTTATTTTGTCATTTTAGTTCTAAATACTAGTTGTGCTTCAAATTCTAGATATTGAGAATAATTTGCAGTTATGATCCACTTGTGTTTTAGTGCTACCTTCCATTTTTTCCAACCATAGTTACATTATTTGTGAACAGTTAAAATAATGCTAGCATCAGGCAAATTCTGTTGCATAAGAGCTCTCAGTGGACAAAGCACACAAGAGACAACACAAAGCCACTTGTTGCTATATGCTTTGTGAAGCATTGATGTATTTTCATTTTTAGACATTTTCTAGTGGAGGAAAGGGTCGCCATAAAGACAGCCATTGTGGTAAAGTTAGCCTCAGCAGTTGTTTTTCCCTCCAACCTACATTTGTATCAATTTGCTGTGTAACTGCTTTGAAGTTGAACACTTTAAAACAATTGTCCTCAAATGGCACAAAGACAGTTAACATTTGTATATTTGATAATCATTCTGTACCTTTGTTTTCTACAATTCACTTGTAACAACATGCATTACTGCTACACCGATTTGCTGTCCAGCCATGATCATTTGAAGTTCACTGTAAAGTGAATGAAGTTTGCTGCTGAGCTATGAGGTCTTTTCAAAAAGGACATTTTTAAAATTGAACTTCATCCTTTATAACATGACACAGGCATGGTAAGCTTAGCCTCCTATTAATTTTACTTTCATATGCTTCTGCTTTTACTAAACAAAATGTCAGTTCAAGACTTTTCATGTCAAACTATTTTAAATAAAATTGTCATTTCTGCAACTGATGAATGCATTTGGCAAGGTTTTGTCAAGTTCATCCCAGGGGAAAAAAAAAAAAAAAAACACTTCTGTAGGAACACTGCATTAAACACATGAATGTTTTAAAAGAAATCTTTATTAGATATGCATTTAAAAAAAAAACATTTCAAAATTACAAAAAAAGTTGCAAGGTGAGCATCTGATAAAACAAATGGAATTCAGAACTGGCCCAAACTAAACAAAAAGTACAAATTGGCCATTTGTGCATTATGTACAAGGCCCAGTTCCACCATTGATCCCTAGCAAGTTAAAATTTGATTAAAATCATTCTCAAGCAGAAATAAAAATATTAAGAGCTTGATCTTCAGGTTACTTCCATCCATTGTTCTTAACTTGTTATCTGCACTGGGAATTTAATACAAAACAGGTCCTTGCTGGAATCATCTCTCAGCTCCCACTCCACAACCAGTTTAATCTGGAAATAATTAGGATGGGAGGAAAAGGAAAAAAAGGTCACATTACTCAAGATTGAAGTAAAAGCCACTATGAGGCAATCAAATAATAGTTCAAGGTAAATATTAACATCAGTTGCAAAGGAATACAATGTACTGTGGTGAAAGACACCACCCTGGAACAAAAGAGGAACTACTGCATTTCAATAATACTCACTGAAGGGTATTCGGGTTTGACTGGGAGCTCATTAACATAGTTGTAACTCATCTCCTTCTGAATAGGACAGACAATTCCAGATTTGCATCCATCTTCAATGGGTATGGGGAAGGGGATCGGAACACCAGCTACTATCCCATGGACCACTGCTTTGCTTGTCTGGCTCGCAACATCTATAGTGGATTAAAAGGACAAAATGCAGGCAACTGGAGCTTTGCAGCTGGTTATCAGTTTTAGTTATAGCCATGCAGAAGGCATGCAGTGACGTACCACTACTGAAGGTCACATTGACAGAATATGACTGTCCTCTGCGAAGCTCACAAGGCTGCTTTGGGCATGGGGTTATAGCGACCTCAGTCACCTTCCCTACCACAGAACCTGAATGGAAAAGTAATGCCACTTAAATAGAAATACAACTTCATTTTTTCCCTGTACATTTTAAGAAAGAAAGAAAAAAAAAGGTTACAAAGTAATGCTAACGGGAGACTGGCAGAATTTCCCCATCCCTGAAATGATGAAACTTTACTCATTTATAAACAACTGGGTGTGCCAAATGTATCTCAGCGGCCAAAACAAGTGCCTTATTGTTAATGAATTACACACCACAAGTACAGGAAACAGCAACATAAATTAAAATTAAAGCAACTCTCGATCTGTGATTTCACCATGATAATGAAGAGAAAAATGTTGATACGTACCACAGTCAAAGAACTTCACAGGCTCGGCACAAGTGACAGCGAAGAATAAGAAACAGATAAACAAAGCACGAAATTCCATTGCTTATGCACACGCTGAAAGAAATATTACATGCACTTCGTAAAACACTATTTCAGGCATACGGAAAAGCAGAAAACAAAATGTACCATCAGCTGACCAGGCAAGACTCAGCAGATAACCCAGTCACATGATCAATGACTAACTTCACTTTTCCAACCTTCTTTCCATACGAGTATTACAAAACACGCACCATTAGAAAATGTCAAAATGTAAAAAAAACAACAATAAGAAACCTTAAACTACTACCAATGACCCCTTAAACGTTCATTAACACTTTTAAAGCTATTTGTCAGTACTAACCTGCCAATCCTGAGACTTCGACTCCACTTCACCTTTACCCAGTCACTGTACTGCTTCCTTATCAGGAGCTCGCGCTGGCCAGCATTTACATCATTGGACCCTCCGTCATAAAGCGAACGAGCCAATCATGTAATAGCAATTAGACTTCCTGGGTCCTCGCAAACATCACTTACATGACGTCTAACTCCAGCGACAGGAGAGCTAGCCAATCGCGTTTCACTTATGTCCAAATCAGAAGGTTATGGAGGATGTCATTAATTTGGGGAATTATGTTCAATGTAGTAAGAGTTACAGCCCGGAGCCTTGGAAGGTAAATAAATCAGAGTTTATAAAGGGTGAATGAATAACGTGCCGGAGCGGAAGACACTCCGTATAAACCCGATAAACTTGATTTTGTTGTTGCTATATAGAACCCGTTGGGTAGCCAAGATGCTATCAGCACATTTGGAATTCATGTTACAGTTATTCGTTAATTCGTTATCACGTATTTAAGTGTTTGGGACAATTAAGAGGAAAGACATGCAGGACCGACACCAGATTGATGGTTAGCGAATTACAAGCTTCTTATATAACTTGCTGAAGTTAAACACACAAGAGACGAGTAAAAAAATATGTTCTTGGCTCCGTCGGACTCTCGGAGTGCAGGCTAATTCTGTAAATCGCATCTTAAAATGTATTTCGTAAAAGGTTATTTGCAACTATTCGAGCAATCTTGGGAGTACATTAATATTTTGTTATATGCAGGAAGAAATGAATTAGCTGTTTTACTGATCTAGCAAAAAGAACTGAATCTGTTGCATGTTTTAATCTCCGTATTTTGTTTTCATTTCGCCAGGACGTCTTCTCGGACGCTTCACGGTGCTAGGCATCCTGTCCTCTTCCGAACACCCCCGGTTAACCTGTATTTGGTTTCAGCTGGGAACCGCCGCTGTAACAGCTCTTCAACAGAGGAGAAGCCGAGCGACCCCAAGCAGGCTGAATATAAAGTCTTCCTCAGTGAATCGTGTGTGAAGGTGGAACAAATCACAGAGTGCATTTCACGAAGTTATACTGAAACTAGTTAGGCTTAAAGACACTGAACAAATTTCTGTGTTTTATTTGAAAGTAATTGCAATACTCACTGGTTTTGTTTTTAAATTCTAAGGATCTTAAAATTTTATTGTTTTTTCTTTTCCATTTTGCAAGCTCCAGCGGCCTAATCCTATTAAATAAACAGGTTTATCCTTTGTTAATAACCAACAAACTTGTGTTACGCCAAATTATTTGCAGATTAATGAAATGTGACAAATTTGAAATATAAATGCTCGTACTGATCCTTGTATTTTAGAGACTACAAGAAATCATGGACAAGGGAGAGTTCCTGAGAATTCGGGTAGAGGGGGGAGGGTGCTCTGGCTTCCAGTACAAGTTCTCCATTGACAGCACGAGGAATGAAGAGGACAGGTACATTTGTCATCTGTTCCTTCCTGTTTGACCACCTTGCCTCTCACCATGAAAACAGCTAGGCTTCAGTGATCATTTCCGGTGATTTACTATGAATTCTAGTGAATGGCGAGACGGTAATTCAGCACACATCATTGATGCTCACTCCCACCCCTCATTCTCCCCTCTTCCCCTCTGCAGGCTGTTTGAGCAGGGTGGTGTGGGCGTCATAGTGGATGAGCAGAGTCTGGAGTTTGTTAAGGGCTCCATGGTGGACTTTAGCGAGGAGCTGATACGCTCCTCCTTCCAGGTTCTCCGCAACCCACAGGCAGAGCATGGCTGTTCCTGTGGGAGCTCATTCTCAGTTAAGCTGTGAGGACTTTGCCAGCAAAGGATTAGTAGAGATCCCCGACACGTGGCTTTTGGTAGAACAATATATAAAAAGGCCTATTATGTAATAGTATAAATACTTACAGAGCCAATCTACTGATTCAGTTGCACTAAAGATTATGATTAAAATCACTTGCTGCCCGAGAACTCGACTAATGGTGTAATCAGTGTCCCAAACAACTGGCTTTTTTTGCCAGTCCTTTTTAAATGGAGGAGCTGTTGGCACTGTTACCTTCAGCGCAGGTGTCCTTTTTAGTATAATAATGCAAAAGCAAAGATGGGAAGTTGAGCAGTCATTGAACTTGAATCTATTTTGAGTATATTGTTTTTGATTAAACATATAAATACACTGCATTTCAAAGTTTTAGGATTTGTGTGTTTTTTTTCTGGTTGTATCTTCACTTTAAGACAGAAAGGGGACATCGTTTCATTAGTCATGTTTGGAAATGGTTTGAAGTTTGTATAGATCAGTGTTAATTATTCAGAGTTTGCATTTACTGCTTGTCTGTATGTACATATGTTGTATTTTTTTCTGAAAGTGAAATAAATATTTAACCTGTGCTGTATTTTTCCAAAGAACTAATATTTAACATTTTCTTCATCCTTTTTCTGGCTTTTCATAGCTTCCATAATTGTATCATAATTCTTTTTCAAGTCATTGCACTGTTTTTGCATTATTGAATTTATAGCGTGATCCCTGATTTGTATGTAAGGAATTTCAGCCTTGTACATTTAATCGAATCACCTGTCAAACAATAGTAAAGCAGGGTTACCCGTTATCATACTATAGCAAGCATTTTTATTGGGGAAAAGCAATTTTTTTTACCATGAAAAACAGATGAGTTACCAATAGATTTTTAAGGTTAAAGTGCTACACAAAAACCCTGGCCCCAGTGAAAAACAATCAAAAGAGAGTAGTTAAGTGATTTGATATCCTCCATTTTGCAATTAGTGGCCACCATTAATCTGTGACGTTAATGGAGAATTATGGGCAATAACGGCAAGCTGCATTGGAATGTGGGAAATTGCAGCACTGACTCGCATAACAAAAGTAATTTAAATGATCAAAACCGCTCCTTGTTTAACAATCTGCATGAGTATGTGAGGTACATGAAGCATCTCATTTCTAATTAATGCGAGTATGCAGGTTATTCCCAATGACATTTACAGTAGAGGGAGGAAGTATTCTGTGAGCTCAGACCAAAGCATGGAGATAGTGGTGTGAGGTGAAGTCATCAGGCTGGACGGAGCCCTCCTCTAGAATAGATTAGAGTTAATTCCCAGTATTGTTTTGTGTTGAACTTTTCATTTTTCATGCACCTTGAACGCCTCTAGTATACAGAGCAGCGGTGCCACCCGGCCTCAGGACACCAGCGCCTCTCAGGTTTCCCACTACGCTTAAATGGCTGTGATGGCTGACCTGTCAGAAGCATCAGTGGTGATGCCATAACATTATATATGACATTTCTGTAGTAAACCACCACGTCTATGAAAAGGCCACCACGGCCCAAATGAATGTTTTATGAAGGCACCATTTTTTGGTCTCATTCTTAATTCAAATGGCCGCATGAAATATTCAAACGACTGCATTAAAGAAAATCTTAAACTTGACACCTTGTCTCCTCAATAAAAACACATCACAGTATTAGATTATTTGTCTTTTAAAATTTTTTTAATTAAATTTGAATTTAGGAAACATTTCACAAAAAAATACAAAAGAATGTTACAAATGATATATACATTGATATCAGGAAAATTTATATATGCACTAAACACATTTCAGCATATATACAAAATAAATGTATACTAAGAAAGAAAATATTTTTGCACTTTTTTGATTGATGTGTCTGTTCCCCAAAACATTCTTATTGAACTGAGCTGTGATTGAGAAATAAACAATTTGGTAAAAAAAAAAAATGGCTACAGTACAACACATTATTTCAAAATGATGACCTTAGAAAAAAATCTCTTTTAGCAGCACACTTAAAATAATGATCTGAATAAAAGCAACAGTGCATTGAAAATGCCCTCCATTTTTTTCCCGTTTATTTCGACTTTTCCAGGGCTTTTGGTTTGAGAGAGATTGTCTGTCGTTAAGCCATGCAGGCCCACATATACGTGCGAACACACGTCTCCGAACACACGTCGGCGAGGGGTGACTGCTGCACGTCAGTTCTGCAGGATCACGCGTCTTCCTGGCGTTTCAGCACCCGCCGGCAAGCGCGTGTCCGCGCCGACAAACCATCGGCGGCGCCACAGTGACCGGGTCGCTTATACTAGTGCATAGTTTGCTTTGGCATGCTGACATCCAGAAGAGAACTCGGATGGTACATTCAGGAAGAAGGCCACGGGAGATTTGATTTTAACGACAGCAAAAAGAAAAAAAAAAGAAAAAAAAACCCCATCTGAACTCTCAAAGTTAACAAAAAATACTGAAGGTAAAACCTCAAGCCAAAGATCCACACCAGCTGCAGCTGTACACACAACAGGTAGAGTTTAAGGCTAATTATGTTTTCTATGCATATCATTAAAAATGGCATTTTCTTCATTATTTATACAGACATGGACCATCTGGCACATTTGTGCCTCTAAAAACCCACACTCAAAAACAGGAGTATTCGAAACAGTGGGAAGAGCGGAAAATCTGCCGACGGAATCTCTGTGGTGCATCCATGTGTTTTGCGGTCTTTCCCGTGATTTGAAACCTTTGCGCACTATACTATAGATTGCCCAGAAGTGAGGTTGTTGTGCACAGTACATTCGGGGGCGGTGTGACAAACAGCAAACCGCATGCTGACTTGCTCCAGCCCCCTCTGATCTACTAGCTGCCTGGTTTGCTGTCTCTTTAACATGCAGGCATCTCTTCTTGGGTTCTTTGCATTCCTTAGCCATGCTGGATTTTCCATGCGGCCCCCAGTGATCCCAGGGTGCCCCCTAGTGGGGGGTATGAATACACTTCCAGACAAACAGACTACGAAAGAGACAGATGGGATAAGAGATATCGCCATGCTTAATGTGATGTCACCTACAGTTTAATAATGTCACACCTAAGGACAGAGGGGATGTATGCAAATGCTAACATTCAGATTCGTTTTTGAATCCTTTATGTGGTTGGACTAGAGCCTGGAGTTACCATCTGTGACCTCCATTTGTGCCACTGACCCGCGAGAGGCTGTTGAGAGCTGTGACGGTGGCAGAGAAATGGGCGTACCTTCTGTCATCGCCGCCTGCGCTGATCACATAGTGGTCTCCGCTGGTAAAGCGGACGTTTGTCAGGTGGGCAGAGTGGCCCAGAAACCGCTTGTGTTTGGCCTGCAGAGACACAAGAGCCAGTTTGCTCATAGAACTGAACCCAGTAATGCCTGTCAGGATGGAAAGGAGCAGAATATTCTATAGGAGGGGGGTGTCTGTGCCAGATTTCATCAGCTAACAGAAGAGAAAGGCATGCAACGATTATGCTGGAAACAATCTGGCTACAGTGCAAGTGACTGGGTTAAAAGGACAGTTCAAATGTGTAAATACTGACACTCAAACAAATGTTATTTTTGTTCTCACACTGACAGCAACTGTTGAAAAATAAAAACTGCCTATAAAATATTTGTAAACCGGAAGTCATGTTAGAATTTCCATATAGTGAACACAATGATCATTAGATAGGAGGTAGGAACAGGCAACAAAAAAGGGTGACTTTTAGTATCAATAAATGCCTGTTTAGTGTACGATTGTATTTAGTTACTAAATAATCTATTGTTATATAATCCATGATTTGTATCAAACTCAGACATACTATGAGTAGCAGCAGGCATCATCTGATATTATACTAAGCAGAAATATTCATGGAACAGTGTGTTGCACTACAGTAGAGTGACGCGCACAATTCACACAGAAACACAACCAGCATATCGTGAACACGGATTATACTTACAAACTTTTCTGGACATGGAAAGTCAAACAGCTTTACCATTCCAAAGTCATCGCCTGTGACGATGTTCAGGCCAGAGTGGGACACACAGGCACAGGTTACGTCTGCTTTATCGGTATTGCGGGACCAGATTCCCAGCACCTCGTCCCCTAGGACACTGGGCAAACAGCAAGAGGCCGTTCATCACTACAGACACTTGGGGCTCACGCCGACCGCAGCTCTCTCCTCCTGAGAAACAGGCCAGGGCTCCTCTGCAGAAGGCCAGCCGGGCAAATACTCACCTCACGGGTTCAAGCAGTGAGTAAACTCCATTACATTATATTTATGAAGAATGACCTCCTCGAATAGAGGTGAAACGTATATACATCTTCCACCAGTTTGCGATCACATTAGTCAGGCGTTAGTTTCTTTAGTGTCTGACACTCAGGGCTCTGGGCTCACTGAGCGCCTGTGCAGGATAAGAAGGATACACAGGTGGATGGAAGGATGGATGGATAGATAGAGGGATGGATGGATGGAGGGGTGTCTGCTTACCTAGTCCACGTGGCCCAGGTAATCTTGTCAATGACTGTCTGCTCAGTGACCTGCTTTCCTGAAGGCACCTCGTATACCAGCCGTTTGTAAGTACCAGTGGACAACTGCAGGGAGGCAATGCGGCTTACAGTCTGGGGGCTTCACTCGAGGCAGACGGCACAGGGCTACAAGGGCACCTTCTCATTTTGGTTACGTTGCGGACTCAAAAGTTGCTGAAATAGGGTGGTGTGATTACATTGCTGCCCACCGTTCAAGGTACTGGGGCCGCGGTCGGCCACAACACCTGCACTCGCGGGTGCGACCTTCCCCGTCTGCTTCCTTGCCTTGTCAAACCCCTGCGGTTCCTCACCTGAATGTAGCAGTTGTCCGCTGAGAAGTCCATGTGTAAGATGAAGCTGGGAATGTCCCTGCAGCTGGTGATGCGGTTGAGCGCCGGGCCCAGTGTCAGGTCATAAAAGTCCACCGCATTCTCATTGGAGCCCACTGCTAGGTACCGTGAGCTGGGGCTGAACCTACAGAGGGGCAGGTGGACAATGTGGGCTCATGCAGACTGACACTTAGCATCAGTTAACACAGTGTCCCATCACATTATAGCAAAGAAAGTGCATCTTGTAACACCATGATTAGCATGTGCGTGACCTCTGACCCCTGCAGAATGCACTAACAAGGCACCAGAGGAGCTGGAGGGAATGTGCCGACCTGATGTCCTGGATGGAGCACCGCCGGTCTCTCTTCTTGCCCCAGATCTTGAGCGAGGCGACCAGCAGGATGATAAACTCGCCGTTCTTCATGCCGATGGCCACCATGTCCCCCTCAGGGCTGTAGCAGACGGTGCAGGCCGGGTGGCCCAGGTTCACCTTGTTCAGCATCTTCTGCTTCCGCCAAAGGACATGAAAACACAATGAGGCGTCCTGCACACGCTGTGGCACTCCTGGGGCAGCCTTGCCTCTCAGGTGATTAATAAAACACTCCATTATATGCTGCGTGTGAAGAGAGAGCAGGCAGTTCCCAGCCCACACAAATAAGCAAATGAATTTATCCATTAACTGAAACCATGTCATTGACAGGGTTATACTGGTATTTAATCAAGCAAAAATGTGCCTGTTTATAGTTAATCTTCAAGGCATGGAAACTAACACCCCTCATGAGGCATCTGCTGTGGTAAAGTAGCTGTTATCTAGAGCTGATGTTTCCCAGGTCTTTACTCTCATTCTGACATTATTACTCTGTCAGTACATTTGCCGATTCCTTGTTTTACATGATGGGCTGCATGTTGAATGAGTTTCTCACAGGGCAAGCCTCACACAAATCAGCAAGTGAATCCAGTACTGATTTACGATGATTCAGCCTGGGACAGCAGCTTCTGCTGAATCTCCCGCACTGATTAGAGCGGGGACCTTTTCGGCGATGTCCCAGAGGCGCACGGTGCCGTCCTCGGCGGCCGACAGGAAGACGTCGCGGGTGGGGTGCGTTCCCAAGCCCCATACGGGCCCGTCCATGTGGCCGTTCACCAGGATGTTGCAGGCGGCATTCTTCTCCCCGACTTCGATGATCTCGGCGTTGCGAGTTCCCACCAGGATCTTCCCCTGCAGCCACAAAAGCTGCGTCAGCCGCATTACTCATCCTCATGCCCAAACAAATCATCTGAATCTGCACACAAAACACTGAAGGAATTTTGCAATCAATTCTGCATCACGCCCTTTGTGGTTCTGGCCTCGAACCAGCAAACCTCAGCAAAAAGAACTGTGACAGTCTTCTCCAGTAATGTTTGTGACAGTCCAGACTGATTCGGTGGAGGTAAGCAAGTTTCCACATAGGCTGATCAAAGAGCTGTGGTAGTGAGTGGCTGAACTGAGGCCCAGCTGAAGCTCAGGCCGCTGTCTAGGGGAGGTGAAGCCTAAGGTAGCTGAGGTCCAGGAAAGCACATGCTCACCTTTCCTCTGCACACAGACCGTACACAGTCGATGATCTGGCCCGTCTCCAGCCGGAAGGCCCGGCAGCGCTTCAGCTCCTGGTCCCACAGCTTCAGAGCGCCCCCTTCCTTTGACCTGGAAGCACCACACACACACACACACACACACACATACACACACACACATACACACATTGGCCCCAGTCTCATTGCTGTTGCTCAGCACCTCAACAACAGAGGAGGGCATGTAAGAGGATCTACACCATGCATTCAAACCACAATTACTGTCGCTACATATCCTGTTATTTTAGAAAACCAAAAGGAATGTGTTCTTATGCTCTTAGCATACTAGAGAAAATGAGGATTATATTTGGTCTGTCAGTTTAAAGGCTGTAAGATTTTGGTGACTGCACTAAAAGCTGGAAGTGATTGTGGGTTTGGGGCAGTAAGGGGTCGCAGGTCGGGGGTGTGTACTCACGGCCTCTCCTTGCCGCCCGTGACGATAAGCCCGTCCCGCAGCGTAGTGTACATGGTGAACACGGGGCCTGTGTGGGCCTTGGCCACGATTCGCACTAGAATGTGTTCCCTCCACACACACACATCCCCACTTATGGTACCTGTAAATGTCAAGTTATTCTGAAAAGAAAACAAACCTGCACTAATCTAGTGACCTAAGAAAGAGCAGGAGAACGATGCAGAACAAACAGCTTCTGGGTGGTGGGGGAGGGGGGGGTGGGGGCTGGGGATGTCACCCGGCAGATCACTCTTCCCGGAGGAGAAAGAGCCTGCCTGTGTTGACAGTTAATTTGCTTTAAGGCATGATTAGATTGTGTGAAATTTGAAACTTGTTTCACGGCCTGATACATGAAAGGTTTATGTTAATTAGCTTACCCTATTTCTGTTCAGCCTAATTACATTTATAGTTGTGGAAGTATTGCTAAGTCACCATGAATGCTGCGTGATTCTGCAGTCACCTTGCATATTTAAACGAAGGTTGAATTAAAAATCTAGGGATGATCCAAATAGTCGCTCTACATTTAGCAGCTAAAACTTGGGAGTGACATATATGCCGAAATACATCAAATAAATTACCCAAAGACACATCAGCTAAAGACATCCTGCAGAGATGCTGTCCTTCACACATTTTCATGCTGTGTTATTATTTACAGCTCACAGTGCTCAGCTGGGCTAGAAATTTCTAGTTAACAGAGGCCAGGGAGGCTCCGGCATGTACAATGGTCTGATTGTATCGTGAGGGTTTGGAGGGAGGGAGGGCCGTACAGGACTTACAGCGCCAAAGGCCATGGAGAGCATGGTCTGCATGCGTGCCTCTTCTAAAGAGCTGAGGACGCCCTTCTTGCTGAGCAGCGCACAGCCGGCCAGAGTCCAAAAGCGCACGTGCTTGACGCCCACCGTCACAAACTGTGTATCCGAGTCGGGTCGGAACTCGGCCACAAAAATGCGCTGGGTATGTCCTGCCCTGCTGGCCACTTTGGCACCTGGAACACAGAGAGCAGGGAAAACAGCAGCATTGTAAGCAGCCTTCACACTGACATCACCACTCAGTAGTATCCCTCCACACTGATGTCATCACAGGGTGGTATCCCTCCACACCAACATCATCACTCGGTGGTATCCCTCCACACTGGTATCATCACAGGGCGGTATCCCTCCACACTGATGTCATCACAGGGTGGTATCCCTCCACACCAACATCATCACTCGGTGGTATCCCTCTACACTGATATCACCACTGTGTTGTTGATGAAGTACACGGTATAATAAGTTGTAATTGTGCATTAGAGAACTGGACTGTTTAATTGTGTTTTTAGCCTCTGAGCATTCCAGTAATTTATTTTAGATAAGTCTGATTGTTACTGTACGAGCGCCGGTAGTGCGATCGTCGGAAAAAGGGAAATCCAGTCAGGAGCACGAGGAAACAGGGTTTAATGTCAAACACACACCAACAAATTGAAACTTCAATGCCGCGTCTGCCGAAATAGACGCAGATGCAGACCTAAATACAAATGACAGGCACAAGACAGGTATGCGGTAATGCCAAACAGGTGAGAACAATCTGAGATCACAAGAGGTAACGAGGAGCAGATGAAGCTGGCACGCAACATTGATATTAAAATTGTGGCGATTTTTTTTTTTTTCAATGGAAAATGGTTATACTCTTGCTAATATTTTATGATTGGAAATATTCCTTTTTAATCCAAATTCAAATGAATGTTTGAAAATCAGCTCTAAAGCTGATCAGCAGAAAAAGTGTCACAACAGCATCACACTTTCTTGCTTTGGTTAATAGAAAACTTACGAGCTTTGCTATGTGGTCCTGGCCAGAAAAATGGATGAAAAAGGTCAAAGTCTCTTTACCTACCAGGCTGTCATGATGTGCTGTATATACAAGATCTTCTACAGTATGGTTAAGACAGTATGATGAAATCAGACAGTATTAAAATATCTATTTTTAATGTGAACTGAATGTGAACATCTAGCAAATGTTGGTCTATATATATTTGAATTAGAAGGTTTAATAAGTACGTTTTCTAAACTTTCCCCTGATTGGTTAAAGCTGTTTAAGACCCGAGTAAAGAAACACAGAATGGGTGTGGCTTATATCACAGGGGTGGGGCTATGCAAATACCTTCCTGCCATTTCCAGATGGTTACAGTGTGCTCGACATCGAGCCCCACAGACAGGAGCAGCTTCCCAGTGGCACTGAAGCTGACTGAGCAGACGCCTCGGGAGTGGAAGCAGCGTAGCACTGACAGGGTCTGCTTGTTCATGGCATCCCACACGTGGATGGAAGGAGAGGAAGCTGTGGAGGTGGAGTCACACAGCAGTCACTTACATTGGTTAATGAAAAGAGCTGATTGGATTTCATATATGCACTCTTTGAACTTACAAAAACCTTTCAGTGGGATATTAGAAAACATGGTCAAAAATATCCTAATGATTTTTCAGGATTAACTGTCATTTGTCTCGGGCCTCTTCCAAGTGCTCTGCAATGGATGAGAGCCAGTCCTGTGGATTATAGGGCTTTGAATCCCACCGTATGTGGGATTATGGAATGCCGTCGATAAACGTCAGGTTGAACGGAATTCTCACAGGAGACACACTTGGATCTCAGTTCATTAAAAGATAGTGGTTAACAGCATAAATCCCACCTATGGCAGTTTCTAGAGTGCCAATTCTCTGATACTCAAGAGAACTTCAAGCTTAGGCATGCTTGTATGAATTATGATCTTGTTGAAACCCTCCCCTCCACTAGATGGCAACAGTGAGACACAGATCACATGAGGTTATGCTACCGCTATGCTAACTGCAAGCAGCTCCGGCGCGTGTGCTGGAGGATCGACAGAGCGGGAGGGTGGGTGAGTCGGGAGTAATGGAGGGCAGAAGATCTGCAGGGGCTAGAATGGGGGCCAGTTGAGCTGTATTTACTGCAGAAGCCCGGCGAGGGAGGAGTCAGGCTGATAGGTGAACAGACAAAATCTCGCTCTGTCTGGTCAGGCAGATACGCCTCAGCTGTTTATTATGGCAGCACACACCCAAACTGGATGACCTCACTGCTCACTGGGGCTCACTTTGACAAGTCTCATTCCTCTCAGGCTCAATGACCAAAAGGGCCCTTACCTGACATGTCGCCAGAATCACCTGCAAGCAATAAGAACAGCAGTGAGTTGTCTGTGGCAGGGCGATCGTCAAGAATGTTTTCCTTTCATGCTGGAAGGACATTAAAAGCTTCAGAGCGTTCGAATGCCAGTTATTAGGCCCGATAGAGGGGTTACACAGCCTTAGTCTGATCTGAGGCCAGGGACCGGCAGGCCTTAAGCAGTAGCACAGATGGAATGAGAGCCCAGCTGCACACTTCAAGCATGTTCAGCCAAATGCTCTTGTGGGTTTGGGGTGACTCGCAGTAGCATGGGGGTTTGGCTGCGCGCCCCATTGGTGGGAAAGGGGAGGCCGGCGTCAGGTAAAGGCAACCCCTTACAAACATACCTACTTGGCCAGTTGCCACGACATTGGGGAACTTGGGATGCTGGTTAATGGTTAGGCACAGGATGTCGTCAGTGTGTTCCACGTAAAAACTCTGGGAGGCTGAGAACAAGCACAGATATGCCGTATATACACTCAGGAAAACGAAAAGCAAGAAAGCAGATGTAATGCAGCTGATTTCAACGCACAAAGATATTACAACCAACAGCGACAGACAATCCTCTGTTTCTCGATACCCATAAACGTGTATCAGTAGGCTGTCAGCAAGTCAGTGGTATTCAGAGTGAGAGTACTATCAGCAAAATCAGACACCACATGCTGCTGCTTTCACCAAAGCCAGAGAAAATAAACAGTACCAAGACTGAACAATACGGCACAGGTCATGTGACTTTATAAATAAAGGAAAATATGCCAGAGTATGACCCGGTTCTGGTTGCTCCCATAATTCTCTCTCAGCTTTCATCTCTCAGTGTCACAATTCAGAAAGTTCATAAACTGATCCAGGTTCGAACATGTTTACATACAAACATAAGGCCTTTTGCGGAGGGGGGGCTGACCTGTTGCGAGGTTGAGGACGATGCCGATCGAGGCCGTGTTATAGATGATGTCCGCTCCGTCGTTCAGGTAATGGACGTTGTTACGGCAATCGCTGCCCCGGTAACCGAACACCAGCTCCAGCACTAGGTCCTTGTGGGAGAGAATTGCCACAGGGTGACACGCATTTGGATGAGGCGTGCAAGGAGGAGCTGATGACAGCGGGAGGAAAGGCAGCCACAAGTCAGTGTCCTCGGGATTAAATCGAGGGCAAATTAATTGTGGCCCTCTGCATCGTTGCCATCTGTGAGAGATGGACCGTGCGGGTTGGATGGTCCCAGAATAGCACATGATATAATTTCCTGTCCAAATTATGTCAATAAAGCTCGGACCCAATTAAAATGCATTTCCACAAGTTAATACAATCCACCTAATGATGTATCCTGTGACGCGAGACCTTTTTGCAGGCTTGTGATAAGATCATTTCGCTAATCAATACATTAACCATGCATTTGTTATTTTTAGCACCTGAAATTTTATATGTTGACTGCACTGTTTTATTTTTAAAGTGGCTATAATCATTTTTGCAATGTCAGATGTGGATCATAGTCTTTGACAGCCATTTGGCATTTTGGATACAACATCCAACAATAAACAAAAATGACATTATTATTATTATTATTATTATTATTATTATTATTATTATTATTATTATGAAGGTTGGCTCAGCTCTGGTGTGGTAGTTGTTACCTCGATGGGCCTCTTCTTCTTGCCCACATTGTTTGTCTGCAGCTTCTCTGGGGCTGGCAGAGCCCTGCTCACAGGAGGTCTGAAACAGAGGAGTGGAAATGACCTCTATTCCTCCATCACCCACCATACCCCGGGAGACACCAGGGTAACACACCACATTCTGCACCAAAATCCCAGCCGCACCACCTCCCACACTCTATCATATAAAATTTTCATCCAAACATCACCCCCACCCAAACCATACCACTCCTTCCCAGAAACCAATCATCCAAGCCATTTCTCTCATGCTCTGTAGGCAATGACTGCTTATTTAATATCTAGTATACCAGTCCTACTGTCCAAATTTCCCATGGAAAATACCCTACTCATGACTCATAACTTATGACTTCCCACAATGCACAGTGAAATGCAGTGATGCAACTTCATCTCCTGTGTGTAGACAGGATGAGGAGATAGGTGTGTCTGACTGCTGGCTAAGAGAGAAGCTGGCTAAGAGATGGAGTAATGCAGTCACCATTCAGAACCATCGGCTTGGGAGATGAAGCCTATCTAAACCATCAAGTCTCAATAGAGCAGGGTTCCGCAGTTCCAGGATTAAAGGGTCAGTCTGCAACACAGTTTCTTAAAAACTGTGGATTAAGCCCTCCTGGAGTGAAAATGAGGAATCCTGCACTAGGGCTGCAGGGGTCCTTTTGAAGACTTCATCATCTTAGCTTGAACTGACAGATCAAATGCTCCTGGCTTCACAGCCCCTGCATCCGCAGCAGCTAAACTGCTAATGTACCACCCTGTCGGAAAGTGGAATAGAAAAACTGACCTTATAATTTATTTAATTGCCTAACAGCCACTGTATGTAGTTTTAGTCATTTATTCATATTTCCCAGGATATCAATCTGCTTTTCCACAGAGTACCTAACACCTAGTCGCTTCATCTGTCATGCTGTAAGCCAAGGAGCCACCACCCACTGTGCCTCAGATTTATCCCAAACCCCAGTATGACCAAAGCCACACCTGAAGCAAGCGCTCCAGCCACCATCCTACTACCACAGATTTTAGTTACACATTTCTGCAAAGGTAAGCGTACTGTCCCACAACCCGTCCTCCCAAAGCCTAAAAGTAACAGAAAGCATTTATATTACATTCATCTATTTTTAAAAATCCCAGCAACTGTCAGAGAGCGGAGAAGATCTTACCTGGAGCCTCTTCATGGCAGCAGTTGACAGAGAAAGGGAACATTAGAGCAGGCGCGCTGTCTGTATGGCACGGCGACACGACAACACAGCACTGCTATGGCTGAGGGGACAGAGCGCACGTCGCATTCAGCCAGCAGCACACGGCCAGGCAGTGGTGCTTCGTCTCTGTTGTCTGGTTCATTCCCAGCGAGCACACAGACATACCATAGCATGTGTACCGGAGTGCCGCACTAGCCATGTTCCTGCGTATCCAGACTTGTTGCACTTCAGCACTTTGAACTTTGATACCAGCGGGGCGCTACAGGGCAAAGCTGCTAACTATGAAGTGTGCTATGGAAGTTATGTTAAAAATAAGTATGCAAGGACATATATATGGAGTTACAAATGTGTTTTATTTTAAATTTCAGAGATATGCTAATCCGGTAGCAAGGAATCATGTAAATGGCTCCTAAACTGATCTAGGTTGAAAACAATCATGGCTAGCGGATTTGAAGAAAGGTTGGCCAAGGAAGTCTGAAAATACCGGCATTTCAGAGGTGGAAAGTTCTGGTCCAAAAAGTACATATCTAGACCAAAGTTTATTTTCAACCAACCAGTTGAGTACAAAGAGTCACAATCACAGAGTTTTCAATTGGTTGGGTGAAACGGGGAGGGGGGTGGAAAAAGTGTTTATATACAATCTTTGGTCTGATCTCGAGCTCTGCGCAGGACTATTTTTTAAATCCTGCTCCTGCCCACTCCTGCTGAATTTCTGACCATTAGCGCCCGCTCCCGCTGAATTTCTAATGATTCCCGCCTGCTCCTGCCTGCTGTCCCTATCTCTCCCATCCGCTCCCGGAAAATAAATCTATGAAGTAAAAAAATTATGAAAATAAATTTATAAAGTAAAAAAATATTTTAGGTTGGTGGCGCGCACTTGCTCTTTCACACTGGATGTGAAACACTTGAGAATTTCAGCTTTGTCTCACCTGGGAGCACAGCAACGGGGCAGGCATGTCACCTCAATCCTGAAGTGTTAACTTGTTCGTTACAATTTAAAAGTTTTTCCATATCTCCGATTTCCCCAATTTTAGTTTTGTTTTATATTCTCCCTTCGCAATTTTACCAACAACATCAGCTGCATCCTCCATCCTACTACAAGCTAACAATTTTGGGAACCGCTGTCTATTTTTATCCCCCCCGTTATCTCTGTTGCTTCTTCCCTCTTCCGCCCACGGTAACCTAAAACCCACCCAATCCAGCGAGATTTGCGTTGGGTCCCACGGGACCCACGGGACCCCACTCCCAATGCAGGGCTCTAGTCTGATCTCCTTTCTAACCCACTGCTACTTTTGCCCCGAGCAATAAACGACCAAGGCGTGTAGAGGTCATCTGCCTGGTTTCAAGTTTTGATTGGTACTCGTGCGCTGTCACACCTGACCTTATAAATTACGTCACAACAGCCGCACGCTGTGGAGCGTCCGCAGTAGGTATAAACCAGCCCTTAAACTCCTGAGTTTCACCCTGTCCAGTTCAACATATAAGCACTATCACTAATACGAGGCTTAAAAATCATCTCAAAATGCTCAGCCAAAGTCTCACAATATCAGAAATCCCTGGGGGAAGCATAAAAACAGCTGCATGGGTCAATTCTTGTCCTGTAAGTTTAGCTGGCTTTGACACTGTGTTTATCAGTATGGTAAATGACATTCTCATAGGCCTCATCACAGATTTCCTCTCACAACTGGAGGCAGTTCAAAGACTATGCAGTCTGGCTCAACTGTGCTTCAATTGCAGTCGCAATCAATCGTTTCACAACTTACGGTGCATTTGTTTCTGTTTATTTCGGCTTGAAACACAATCACAGCGTATAAGCTGCTTGCTGTAGCTAATTTACCGCACAGCTTACACAGGAGAAGCTTTTCATGCCCTCCCCCCATTAAAGGAAAATACAGTGTTCTGCTAAGGGGCAAAGACCTGGTGTTATTTCACCTTACCTTACTACTCCCTGCCTTCAAACGGAAGCGAAAGGAGCGGCATGGAGATTTGTAGAAGAGAGGAGCCACAGGGCACAGGAAGAGAATGAGAAATCAAAGTGAGGATACATCAAAAGGTACCATTTTGAAAAACAAAGCTGCGAAAGAAGTGTGACAATGGAGTCTTAATTAAAGGAAATACAGCTGGCAGTATGATGGCAGTGGGTTGAGTGTGAAATATAATTGGCTGACTAATTAGAGGCACGGATGGGGCGGGGCTTACCTCTCATCCACAGTTAGCTCCTTCTGCTGCAGGTGGGGCTTGACCCCGGACATCGGGCGCAGGTTGGTAGATAAGGCCTTGATGGTGTAGGTGCACTCATTCTCCCTCGTCACGTCGCTGTCGTATCCTGTATGGAGAGCAGTGGCATGTATTCTTTTATTGTTGGTTTGTGATTTTTCTTTAGGAGGCAATACCTGATGCTTTTTGGTCTGAACAGCCATGTTTTTTGATCACAACTTTATTGAAAGACAATGGAAGTAGAACATAGTATCCATTTCAGAGCAGCACGGTTACTACTGTTGACTGCTCTGTATGTGGTCTTGTCCTGTATATTGTACTTCTGTTGTCCTGTGTTGTTTCCGTTCTTCTGTCCTCTCTTTCTGCACCTTGGCCCTGGATGAACACTGTTTCGTTTCACTGTATGCTGTGTATACGGCTGAAATGACAAATAAACCTGCCTACCTAATTAAAGGTTTGCAGGCTCTTGGTGTGGTGTCTTGCTGTGCTCCTCTCAAAATAAACATGAGTTTGCTTAAGGGACAGGCAGCCAGCATCCTTGCACCCGCTTCAGGTGACCAGTCGGCATAACGGGAGCTTGTGACAGATTTGGCACGGCGTGTGTTTGTGCGCCACTCACCCCCGTCGTCCTCGCTCTCCAGGTCAGACTCCTCGCTGTTGCCCAGCCACATCTCCCGGTGGTTCTCGGGCTCATAACTCCACACCATGAGGCTGGTGTCCCCTCCCCCGACGCTGGCCAGCATCGCGTCGTCGTTCGTCCACCGCACGTTGGTGACGTGGGCGCTGTGGGCCACGTAGCGCTTGCATTTTGCGTACTTGCCCTGAGGAAGCGGTACGGCCAGAGATCACGGCTCACCTCATAAGCAGAGCTGCCAAAACGGCCGCTGGCAATGCTCAGCGTGCATCAGTGTTTAAACAACACAGGGGGACTTAAAGTCTATCACAAATACTCTGGAAAAGAAAACTTAAACACTATGAGCTCACGTTGGATTTCACACCTTCAACAACATTCGACAGTATTTAACAGTAAGTATGAGGCACAATGTAAGGTAACTCTTTACATCCTAACACATCTTGACAGCTTTGATATACATTGATAGCAAACATTATATCATTATAATGTTTGTTATTATTATACAATGGTTGTTATTAATGTATTTAAAAATTACTAAGGCATGATAGGGAGTTAAGGTATACGTACATGCTGCTGTAATGCATACATTACAAATGCATCATGAAGGCGCACTGAACTAGCTATGAATGCATTATGAAGGCAAACTGAACTGGCTATGAATGCACTATGAATGCATTATGAAGATGCAGTTAATGTAAAATGTGACCCAATGAAATGTAAAGCCCAGACTTTGAGACTAATCCTGAATTTGCTCCCAGTGCGCTCTCCTGTGGGCTGACCCATAGTCCCGGTTCTGCTCTGGAAATCAGTCCCTCACCTTGACAGGATACCGAAACAGCTTCAGGTAGCCCAGGTCATCCCCAGTTGCCAGGATCGTTCTTTCGTTGCTCAGGCAGGCAGCGGTCACATCGCTGACCTCCCTGACCACTGGCCAGATGCCTTCACAGGACGGCCCCAGCACACAGGTCCACGTGCACCAATCTACCTTTTCCACCTGAGACAAGGAGAGATGCTAGGAACCATGGGAGCTTCACGATGCCGTAGTAATCTTCTCTTCATTGGCCAGTCCCCCTTGGAGATTGGCACTGTGCGTGAGGCATACATTCGCTCCAATTTCATCAGACCGCCCCCCATCCCATAACAAACACCAGAATTAGAATGATGAACACTTATAAAAAGTGGGACGTGTTAATGCCAGATCGCCCTTCCATCTCTGTCCCTGGGTCCTGGGGAGAGAAAGTAGGCCAGCGGTGTCCACGGCGCCTCTCAGCTCCCTGGCCTACCTCCGCCGGGGGAATCAGCTGCCTCTTGCCACGCGGAGCTTCAAAAAATAGCTGCTCCTTAGCCCCAGTGTTAACCTGCAGTAGCTTTCCTGGAGGAAGGAAGAACACAATGGCAGGCAGGTTGACTGGCCAGCGAACCATGTTCAATCACAGGACATTAACCTACTTAATCACTCACTTCTGCCTGGGTCACTGACTGGGCTCACAGACTCCTGCGAGACATAGCAACAGGTGAGGGGAGCATGTTCCCCCAAACCTTCAGGGTTAAGTCATTTCTAACGTGGGGGGCGCATACCTCTCTGGTCCCAGTCCAGGTGGGTGATGTTGTTGAGGGATCCCTTGCAGACGCCGACCCGTTTGCTGCTCATCACATTGTAAATATCCACAAAGCTGTCAGCTGAGGCCACCGCAAGGTATTTGCCCGTCCCTACGAAAACAGGCCGGGCATGTCGGCAAGAACGGGGGGTGCAATCTGAACAGCAGCTTACGTCAGGATAAGAGCAAAGGCAAAGACCCGCCACAAGACTTAGGTGTCTATATCTGCACATTGCTTCCATACCCATTTTTAGCCACATGTCTTCCCCAATGATGTCAGCCATAAATAAATGACCTAACATTATACTTTTGTACCTTTTTTTAGCATTTTGACTTCTTCAGCTCTCTGAGGGCAGCAGAAAGCTCAGGGTACAATGACCATTTAAGCAGTCTGGCGTGTTTGTACATACAGGTTTGCCCACACTGTGGGGTGTTATGGCAAAGTCCCAGTACTGCTTGATAGTATGGGCCTTTATGTTAATGGGTCAATAACCTATACCCAACATGGCAAACATTTAAGTTGGGTTACATTTAATGTTTGCTCATTTCCCATCTCAGTTTAAATTTAACCACTTCCCCTACCAACTGCCCCCTTATCCCCACACATCTCTGGACAATGGTTTTATATGGCTTGATTTCAGCAGGATTTGGTGGAATTTGGGTCATCTCAGGCAAAATCTATTGTCCATACATTGGGTGGATACCAAAAAGCGGAGACTGCTGCCCCTTTGATTTCTAACAGAGGATGGTTCCGGAGGGACCCCGAGCAGATGCCAGACCTGGGGAGAAGCGAAGGTCAGTGATGACGTCTTTGCGGTGGTGGAAGGACACCATGTCCTCCAGAGTGTCGGAGTTGACGATGAGGAAACTGCCGTCGTTGAGACCCACTGCCAGGGCTTTGCCGTCCGGAGAGAAGCAGCAGCAGCGTCCCCCTGAGGTAAAAGCCACAGAGTTAGTCTGGGCACGAGGGCAGTCAATCCCGAGTCCCAGTCCAATTCTAATTTTAATAGTCTCATTATAGCCATTTAGAGCCAGGACTACTGGTAATTTAACTACCGGCCTGTGACAAGATGGCAGCAGAACCAATGCGCATGAGACTTAATCGGGTTCAACAGACGTAGTTGCTAAATCAAACTGGCTAAATCAAAACAAAACTGACGAGACAAGAGAAACTTTTTTTTTGGCACCTCTCCTGATGAGCAGAGTTTATGCTGACTGCGTCGCCCTCAGAAAGGCGTGGAGGGGAAGAGTTCCTTTAACAAGGGCCTATTTACACCTGAGAGTACGTGACTATGGATCACCCCACTGAGCAGAGCGGCACACAGATGCAGCCCAAAGCCCATTTTACAGAAGTGATTCATTACCAGTGTTTGCTTTATAAGCATTTAATAATGAAGTCGGGGGTAAAAGCATTCAACTGCACTCAGTTCAGCGAAGGGGGGCGATTACATCATTTGGGGCGAGAGAGTCACAGAAGAATGCCAGGGGAAGCATGTGACCCCTGTCCTGAGGGTGGCTACCTTTGCGGAGCTTGCGCACAGCGAGCATGCAGTGGCTGGGTGAGAGGTCCCAGATGCGCAGGGTCTTGTCGTCGCTGACGGTGGCACAGATAGGCAGGTGCGGGTGCGTAGCTAGACCCCACACCTCTCCCTCCATGTGGCCCTGCAGACAGACGGGGGGAGGGGCAGCAGGAGAGCACAGAGCCATGGGACGGGCTGCCCGGCATCCCCGCTGACAGCTCAACAGTTCCGCTCCTGAGCGCGCTCAGTCTTGCTTACACTGACTGAAATGAAGCGGGCTGCAGAAACGTGGAGCGGGAGATTAAACAGGGCAATCAGTCACATCGGCCGGGGTGCTTGGCGGGTCAAGGGTGCCCTGGGAAACGCTCTAGTTTCGGCACGGGGGAGTTCAGGGAAGCTGCGGGGGAGGTTGCGGATTTCACACGGGCAACAGCGAACGCATTTAGTACATCACAAAAATAACTGCGCCATCTGACGGCACTGCCAGCTTGCAGCGGCACATCTATAACGATGCCGCAGCGAGCTGGCACGCCGGCCGGACCCGGTTCAGATCCTCCATCCATCCACGTGCCCAGAATAGTCTGGCCTAACCTGAACCCCTTTCCCCAAATACTTCCATAGCTCTTACATAACGAGGAGCGTGTCGGCCGTGCTCATTATGGAGCAGCGGAAGAGGGCCCTTCCTCACCTGGACCAGCAGAGTGATCGGCCCCGTTTTGTCCACTTCCAGGATTTCACCGTTCTTCGTCCCCACGAGTATGTGGCCATGGCCGAGAGATATGGCACGTATGGAGGGGTTGTCCTCCAGAAGCAATCCTGCAGAACAGACAGAACAAACGGCATGGCACTGACTCAGGTGTGACCTTCATTAAGGCCCAGAATATCCAGTTGGTTAAATTGCCGTGACCTTAAGTATGACCTTATAACTTCCTTGATCGCCTACAAAGAGAAATTGAATGACGGTGCAGTGAACTGCGCTGTGCACCTTTGGAGCCCGGGGCCAGCACTGCCCGCTTGATGGCGTAGGTTTTCAGGCATCTCTCAAAGGTCTCATCCCACAGGGCCACTACGCCGTCCTTCCCTCCTGTCACAAAGCCCTGGGGATTGCACACAAGACAGTTTAAGAACTGATCCCAGAACAGCGGTCCAAAAGAAAAACACACACCAACACACTGTCGTATTAAACCACCCAGAATCATACAACAGCCCAAGTATATATTATTCTCTTATAGGACAGTGTTTCCCAATTCGGTCCTTGGGTATGGGAGGTATTTTCTGCAAAAAATAAAATGAAAATGAAAAAAAAAAAGTCTCCACTTTGCCATTTAGTGTCCAAAGTTTGTGTGCAAAAATCCTGCAAAAATGAAAATTAAATTGAAATAGCACAATTTGCATTTTAATTTTCCACTCATGTATGAGTCAATAAAATTTAAAATCCTTTTTGTCTTTTCATTTTCCAATTTGACTTTTCATTTCCTACTTTGCCTTTTCATTTTCAAGTTCACTACATGCAAATATATGTTAATTGGAGCAGGGCGATAGGCGGAGCTACGCATCACTGCTGCGCTTCTCACTGCGTTTGCCGATTCCGCTGTCTTCGTGTTTCTTGGCCATGGTCAACCTTGTCGCCCAAAGGAATGGCAAAGTCACACGCGGCTAAAGTTAGCTACTTATCTGCAGCTTCCGATTCCGTTAGCTTCTTATTACGTCTGTTACTTCAAGCTTCCTCACTTTTGCAGAATTTTTGCCATTTAAATTTTTATTTACATTTATTTACATTTTATTTTTTGTAGAAAATATCTGTCATGCTTGGGGACCCATAGACAGTGCACATTTTTGCTTCCTCCCAGCTACCCGTAGAAGCAAAAACGTGAACTGTCTGCAGGTCCCCGAGGACCGGAGTGGAAACACTGTCCTACGAGATCATGAATTACAACTATGGCTCTGTGCTTGTTTGTGCTGATCAATACTAAGGGCAAGAGAATGAAAGCAAGAGTTGAGCTCCACACCTTCTCCAGGGCGTGCATGCTGAAGACGGGCCCATCGTGGGCCTTCACCGTCTTCATAAGGAACAAGTCCCTCCAAATGCAGATGTCCCCTGTGCAGGTCCCCGAGAACACCATCTCCTCCGTCCAGCCATACACCGCACACATCATAGTCTCTGTCTTCCCCATATTCCCCTTCCGCCCAATCAGACCCCCACCTGTAGGGGGCGGTGTGCTGTAACATGTACTTACAGCATGGATTTTATCATCCTAAATTGCTCACACCTCACATCCTCTTGTTAGACAGCAGCCTACTTCACTGCATAATTCAATTCTATTAATCCACAACACCAGTCCAGAGGACAACGTCACTACTTTTGTATCCAACAACTGTAAAATGCCAAATCTTTTATGTTGTCAGCCATCATCTAAAAAGACTTGTCATCTCCTTCGCCTCCTCTGTTGTCTTCTGGATTTTTGAAGTTAGCTATTAACTGCTGTATAACAGTGAATGCCAGTCTATGATACTGCTTGCATTAAATCTTCATGAGAGCACATGGAGTAAAAGAAGAGTTAGGGTTAAGGCATTGGTAAGGCGCGTACCTGCTTTGTGCCAGAACTTCATGTGTTTGATCCCGGCAGTGATGAGCTTGTCAGGCATGTAAGGGTTTATCTTGACAACAAAAATCTTATCTTTGCTCCCTCTGAGTATAAAAAGAGTTACATGCATACATTTCAGTGAGACTGGGATAATGTCCATTGTTCAAGCCTCTGCTACATCTATGGTGGTGCCACCCCAGTGCCCTGACAATGCCGCAGGACAACACTGGTAATTCACTGTCTAAGCAGAACCCCAGGGGGGACTGTTAGGGACACTCGGACGGCAGCCGGTGAAGGGGGTCATCTGCCCACCTGCATAAAGGCAGACCGGGGAGCTGAGGCAGGCAGAGAGGATCCAATTTTCCTAAAGGGGTCATATCCTTCCAGCAGACCCAGCAGAGGACAACTGCTCCGCTGAGACTGCCGCCCTCGTCGCCCTACAGACCGGACGTGACGTCCTTCCCGGGAGGAGCGCTCGATGCTCCACACACCTTTTCTCACTTTATCTCGGCGCTGCCGGCTCCCCAAGCTCCAGCCTTGCCCTTACTTCTCCCCAATGACGCAGACCGTCGGGTCTCACTCACTCTCTAGGCTCGTCTGCATCTCTTTGCCCCCAAGAGTCAAGCTGTGGAGCTCGGGAAACTGGGCAAGACGTCGGGGCACGAGAACAGCACCGGGGTTCCGTCTGTGCCTGACTTATGAGATGCTCTGGAACCAGCTACAGGCAAGAGCCACAACGCCGGCTGCCCTGACTATACCACTGCCAGGGTTGATTGGAGTCGCATAGCTGTTTTGGGGGCTTTAATGACTGAGGGGCAGATGCTCCGAACGAGGCATCACAGTACCCGCAGGGCAGCCACTCAAATGTTGCAGTTACACGCATAAATCCTCCCAGAGTATTAAGAAATTGAATGGGCGCTTCACACGGATGTTTACTGCTTTGTTATGGGCAGTGGTAGAGGTGTAGCAGAGCACAGTCATGGCGCACTCAGGAAGTGCCATTATACAGCACTGACGTTGAGCCAGCAAGAGGGGCATGAGGGGCAGTTCAAAGATAATCTTTTAATTTTGGTATGGCAGGGCTAAGTACAGGTTATTCTAAAAAGAACGGCTCTGTGAATCAGAAATTAGCTACTTTTTCACGCCTGTGTTAATCACTGTCTCTCTGCACATTCGTTTTTCTATCTCATGTATTAATAATCATTTTAAGGTGCATTGTTCAGTGCTTCTGCAGGGCCTCTTCCACACAGACGACCATCTATATTGTACGGGCAAGCCGCCGTATTCGCATATCTCTTATTCAAAAAGAAAACACATACCCTTAAAATCTGTGTCAAGGGTGGGAAATAATAGCAGAGAGGCTGAGGCTGAGGCCACCTGGGCCTCCCAAGGCGACCCCTCCTTAAATGCCGTGCATGGGTACTTGTGACCGGATGTTCTGCACAAGGGAGGGCATGTGGCGGCGTTTCCACGTGACGCACGTTACAGAGATGTTAGCACGTTAGAAGGTCCGTCGCTAGCCAGAAATGCCATTTGCATTGCTGCCAACTGCATTCCTAAATGCATTTGAAGCTTTGCACGCATTCAGGTTTAACAAAGAAGTGGCGTCGGTATTCACCGGATGGCTGAGAGCTTCTCTCCCTTCCTCCAATCCCACAGGACAATAGTGTGATTGTCATCCAGGCCAACTGATGCCAGGCGCTTGCCATCGACTGTCAAAGGAAAAGGGAATATTAAACCAGGCCTTGGTGTTTTAATGCAGAGTGTCTCAACCTGGTCCTCTGGAACCCTCCAGACGGTCCACGTTTTTGATCCCTCCCAGGTCTCAGGAAGAATCAAAAACATGCACTGGATCAGTTTGAGTAACACTGTTCTGATGTACATCTCCAAGCATAAATGTGCTGGCATGTACTGCTGGAACAAACAAGTACAATCCGCCCTATGCTGTATGACCTCCTGTAACAGGTATTTAACACTGAGGCTGTTCTTTGTTTTCAGAACACAGTTCAGGCCCACTGTGGGGCTAAGCAGAGGTGTGAGGCAATTAAAGAAAAGTAACAGCAGCTATGGGCATAGAACAGGTGGCGGGGATCGTGGGCTTACCTGAAAAGTCTAATGTACACACTCCGTGTTGGTGGCATCCCTTCAACACAGACATGGGCTTCAGAATCTCTGTGTCCCAAACATGTATTGAGGGATCACGCCCGATCTGTTCAAACAGGACAAGCGTCCAAAGCAAGTTCTCCCACGTGCATCACACGGCGGCCGGCCGCTTCCACTGAGACAAAATTGTGAATCCCAGCTACGCCCGTGCCCTACCTGGCCTGTCGCGACATAATCCTTCAGGGGGTGGATAGCCAGGCAAAGGATGTCGTCGTCATGACCCAGGTAGAAGCGCTGAGTGTTCTGCTGCCGGTTATACACCACCCCTACTGCTGCCACGTGGTATACAATCTCCCCCGTCTGCGTGTAGAACAGGTTGCTCCTGCAGTCGTAGCCCCTGTAGCTGTTGTACCCAGTGACAGAGCCATTGTGTGACCACCAGCCAGAAGCACTGACCTCCCCATATGTGGCCAATCAGCGGTGACCTACTGCCATTACACTTCACCTCTCCATTCATTCATAGCATCACAACAGCCTGGTTCTACTTAGGTTCTGTTGTGGTTACAAAGGAGGGCAAAATAAACTAAATTATGCAATTAGGGACTCTCTATAGCCCTATTTCAAACCCTAATTCCAGTGTTTTGCTGTATTTTTGTATATACAAAGACATGTAGACATGAACATATTATAAGGTCACTGTTTGCAAGGTGCTCTGCTGACCCTCTTACCCGTGCACGAAGTGGAGCTTCACACCACTTACGGGGGGCCTCTCTCGCTTCTTTGTCGCAACCAGCCTGTGTTTCACTTTGTACTGCTCTTTGAGCTGAGGTAGATCTTCTTTGTAAACCTGGACCAGAAGGAGAACCCACTGGTGTAAAGGCTGTCAAAGAGCACGGTTGTCTTATCTAGAGGCACTGCATTATTTGACACAATTAATCATAGATGGTGAAAATACAGCGTTTTTGTTTCCGGTCATTCACTCTTAAAGTTATTTCCTACAACGGCATTTGGTTCTCGGTGCTGTATCCACTCAGGATGAGCAGCCTTTGTCTCCCTGTGCTTTCAACACTTGTGGGCAGAACATCTCTATCCTTCTGTTCTCCTGTTCATGCATGATAAAGCTATTAATACAGCTGACAGCCTGGCGTGGGAGGGTGAGAGCCTTTTTGAATACCAGGAATCAGTCCTGTACCATTCACTACGACAATTCTTGGCAGTTTTAATTTAGTGTTGCAGGCCATCATTTCCTGGAGACCGGACCCTCTCTCCTTCTCGCACTCTCATTGTTGGCTCCGTTTCAAGGGATGAGTTTCTTACTAAAGGTCGTGGGGGAGGAGCGATGGTGAAAATGAGTCATACCTGGTGTAGCCCTTTTTTCCAATATCAGATTTGCTGTCTTTATCTCTCAAGCATGCAAAAATCAATGCAGGGGTCATTTTGCTATCGGACTTCCGCGTTTAGGAGAAATCCCTATATAAAGGAGCAAGGCACTGTAACACAAACCTGCCGCCGGTAAGTGAGCTGAGTCTCCTGTTCAATCTCAGAGTCCATCTCGGGTACATCTGACTGGTCCGAATCGGACTCCTCGCTGTGGGAGTCGATCAGAGTTTCTGCAAGCAGAGTGTGTTGCACAGTGAATAACAAAACAGACACCCACCCATTAATTGGTTCATAACTCAATCTTGAAAACACATTCAGTGGACAGAACAGAGACTTCCACCCGGGTGACTCATGCTTTCTCTTCCTATTAGCTCACAAACTGGGGCATGGGAGACTTTCTCAGGCCGATTGACATTCCTGATTCATCAAGCCACCCACCCATCAGTCTCTAATGGTTAAACACTGCTTGCTTCCGCAGTGTCATTACTGAAACTGACATGGGCAAGTGCTGATTTAGAGGCAACCCAATGCCATGAGGTAGACATGAAACATGGCCCAGCATTAGGAAAATTAAATGCATGTCCATCACTATTGCAGCAAAAAATCAGAGATTGGGACCTACCTTGGGGTGCTATATGAAGGCCATCTTTTGAAGGTTTTCTGTCACTGACAAACTTCCACTGGAACACAGAGTGATCAGCTCCACCAATAGTAATCACCCACTGGTAGTCATGTGACCACCTGATATTGGTTATATGGGCAGAATGACCTAAATATTTTTTAAACTTTGCTCCTGGAACAGAAAAAAAACAATCTGATTCCATATCTTCGACATTTTTAAATGACAAATTACTATCGAAATCAGGGTTAAATTATACAGGATTATCCCAGAAATACTCACCTCTCCGTATACAGGGGAAACGTAGAAGTTTCACTATCCCATAATCATCAGCTGTTGCTATTACTTGGCTGTTGAAGTTGGCATCCACTGAGTTGATGTCGTTGATTTCAGAATACTTATGCCATATGCCATTCACCTCATTGCCCAGGACGGATGTCCACGTGGCCCACTGGACCAGCTTCATCTCCTCTTTGTTGGTGACCTCCTTGCCAACTGTGGGGATGTGTGTGTAGGGGGGGGGTCAGTAGGAGGGTTTTTGAATGTGAATATGCTGGGGACAAAAGTACAATTACAGCAGGACCACAAAGTCAGTGGTTGCACACGATATATGACTGACTGACAAAATCTCGCAGGAGAGTAGAGGAGGGTGGGACCTTTCTGTAGCACTGCAGGTTCACACCCAGCAAAACTGTCTCAGATAAAAGTATAACAGCGACACCTTCTCAGTGTTTCCAGTAAGTCCAGTGCTCTAATCAACGGCGTTAATAGTTAACTGTGGATTCTGGTGGCTTTCCACATCGTTGTGAATTATTCCTAAATGTGCATTTGCTCTGTAGTTTTCTCCCCTTGTCTGCACAGACTGAGGTCTGTGGTGCCCAGATGCACACTTGAGCCTGTGTAGCTGGAGTGGTTATTTTTACGCACACACCCCGTCTGAGCTGAACCGCAGCGTGTGGGTGGAGACGCAGCTACCTGCTAGGCCCCTGTCAGCTCCATCACAACAAGAATAATAACCTTTTATTAATAGTTACCCCCCTACTGCCAATTTCACCCTAATTTTGTGGCTGTGAATGCTGTTGTATACCTGACTGCCTGTGGTGCCCCCCTAACCCTTTATCATCCCCCCAGCCCAGTACCTGCCAAGAAACATTGGAAAGCAGCATGTTCTTGCATCACTGATTCCCATTTGTGCTATTTTAGGCTCGGCGGGTCAGACGGTGCCAGCGGGAATAGCGGCGCTTCCCTTGCGGTGAGCGACTGGTAACCCGCGGGCCCATGACGACTCTCGGAAGTGTCTGATGCAGAACTAAGCTTCCCAGCAGCCCCCACTCCCGGGCTGGTAGAATAAACAACCTAACTACGTGCTCATCTCCAGCACAAAGATCTGAACGCCGGTCTGACAGCATAGGTATTTAACATTAGGCGTGATAAGTGTCAGGAAACATTGTCTGTTAAGTATACTGTCTGATTTTCATTTTCACAATCTGTTTTACATGCCCACTTTGCATTGAACACACAATAACGTGATCATTAAGCAAACATCATTCATAATGCTTAAGGCCATGCTTTTAAACTATCTATAAACACATTCATAATAAATAATGCATAAAGCATTATAAATATGGTTATAAATATTCATCAAAAGGCATACCACATTATAGCCATAGGTATTATGCATTATGAATGCTTCATGAAGCTTTCATCTGACTGAAAAGCTTATAGATACCTTTATAATGCATTATAATGGTCAGCATAAGCATTAAGCATGCTTTTATAATGATATCTGTAGTGCATTACAGACGAGAGCTTCATAGAATATATATAGTTATAATGCATTATAAACATGGCAATAATGTGTTATACCTGTTTATACATGGTTTGTAATGCTTTATGAATGCATTATAATGCATTATGAATGTGTTTATAAATGACTAAAAACATGGCCTTAAGTATACTGTTACTGCAAACATTCATCAGCTGCCATCTTGATTTACAGAGAGGAGTGACGCTAAGTTCTATGGTATGAAAGCAAAGGCCACTTAGGCTAAGAAAGATGGCTCACACCCTCCTCCTTCGAGGACTTGATGGTGACAGGCTAAGAAGCTGGGGGTCCTTCTAGGATTCCTCAGCCCACTCTACCATGAGGGCCTTGAGTTTCTTAATGGACAGCATCCATGTGGGGCATGGCTTTGAGGCCACAGCGGGGCGCCCACACGGCATTCTTACCCGGCATCCTGTAGAAGAGCCGCTTGCCGGCACCGTCATTGGTCTGTAGGAACTTGCTGTCGGTCGACCAGTCCATGTGCGTGATGAAACTCTCTGATCCAAGACACTCGCCCACCTTCTTGTAGCGCTGCACCACTCCATAGATGTCCACCACGTTGTCGTTGGAGCCCACGGCCAGGTGGGCCCCGTCGGGGGAGTATTTCAGCTCATGGATGGCCTCCTTGCGGTCCTTGATGTGCACCACCTCCGTCATGTCCCTGTGAGGAGAAAAAGCGATCATGCAGAAGTCAGCGGTGTGAACTCCCCATGCCCATGTCCCTCCCCATCTACATCCTAACTACTGCTGCGGTGCCATTGGAGTTATTAGGCACAGATTAGCTCTCGTTCCTGGGGCTGCGTAACAAAGGTATCGCAATCAGATTAGATAACCTGTGATAGAAAGGAGCCTCATGGTGTTGTGTTCCGTTTAGTGAGGGGAGAGTCACACGGACACCAGCAGCCAATGAGCTCGGCCCATCTGACATGGCCATGTGTGAGCAGCCCGCCCACCCCCGCCTGGCCTTCCCATCACTCACCTGACTCGCAGGACGGTGAAGGAGCCGTCCTTCATGCCCATCGCAAGGTGGATGCCGTCTGTGCTGATGGCCGCACAGCGGATGGGCTCGTCCATGTTGCAGCGTGCTATCAGCGCGTGGTCGATAAGGCTCCATATCCTGCGGGCAGCAGAGGGAAAGGCTGCAGGATGGTGGGCATGGTTCCTCTCACCACTCTTTCATCCCCTGGTAATCAGAGCCTTGACCTTGGCTCAACCTTGCAGCCGTGCACGCCTCACCCACATCTCCAGAGACACGTCTGACCTTGAATACCCACGGCAGCTGAATCCCCTGTCCTGCCACACTAAGACACGCTCCTCCCGCTTTTAGCACCCAGCTTCCCACACCTACAGCGGGAAGCTGCTTAAAAAAGCCGGGGCCCTGAGAACTCGCAGAAGCGGCTCTGTCAGGTCGTGCTTCATAGCATTGTGGGAAGCCAGGCTTCGATTCTGTGAGAAGCACATTGCACACAGGAAGCCACAAGAAGGTACAAAGTGGGTGTGTCTCAGAAGATGGAAGTTTGTCATTTCGGCCTCTAAGCAGTGGTTTGTAGAGCCCTTCCTATGTTGAGCCTCACTACGGTGGTGTCCAGGGGCAACTGGACGTCCAAACCTACCTGACAGAACGGTCATCACTGCCTGTCATTGCCAAGGGTTTGGTGGGATGCACAGCCAGAGCCCACAGCTCGCCTTCGCAGTGGCCCTGCATGATGAGGAAGGGCTTGTTTCGATCGTGCACCACCACCTCGAAGATCTCGCTGTCCTGGGTGCCCACGATGATGTGGTCACCCCGCCAACAGACACTACGTACAGAGAGTCCTGCCAGCACAAAAGTGCACACAGTGAGCACGGGTGCAGGGAGCACTGGCACAGGTGCGGTGAGCACGAGGCCAATGAGCACAGGCACGGTGAGCAAGGGCACGGTGGACACTGGTGAGGTGAGCAAGGGCACAGTGAGCACGAGCCCAATAAGCATGGTTGCATTAAGCATTGCATGGGTGCACAGGTGCTGTGAGCACAGTGAGCACGAGACCAATAAGCATGGGCACAGTGGGTATGAGGCTGATAGGCAATGAGGCTGTGAGCATGGGCACTGTGGGTATGGGTGCAGTGAGCACGGGCACAGTGAGTACATGGGAGATGAGATGAGCATGGAGATGGTGAGCACAGGCATGGTGGTTACAGGTGTGGTGAGCACAGGCATGGTGGTTACAGGTGTGGTGAGCACAGGCATGGTGGGCATGTGCACAGTACAGAACTGTCTTGGTGAGCATGTGCAAGGTGAGCATGGGTGCAGTGGGCATGGGTGGGGTTAGCAACCGGCGTGGCAAGCATGGGCACGGTGAGAACAAGCATGGTGATTACATGCACAAACACAGTTGGCATGGGTGCAGTGAGCAGAGGCAGGATGGGCACAGTTGACACACATGTGGTAAGCACAGGCATGGTGAGTATGGGCACGGCTGGCATGGGCGCAGTGTGCAGGGGCAGCACGGATGCAGTTGGCATGGGAGTGGTGGGCAGAGGCATGGTGAGCCTGGATGCACGGAGTATAGGCACACTTGGCACGGGCACAGTGACCACAAGCACAGTTGGTACCGATGCGTTGAGCACGGACACAGTTGGCACAGGTGTGGTGAGCTTGGGCACGGTTGGCACTGGGACGGTGAGCACAGGCACACTTGGCACCAGTGCAGTGAGCACAAGCACAGTTGGCATGGGGACCATGGCATGGGGAGTATGGGCGTGGTGATATCACAGAAGCATTGAGCACGGGCGCCACTCTAAGGGCACGATTCAGAAACTGATTTTCACGGCAAGAAGAAAATACCTAAACGTTGGTTTTAGGGGCACGGAATGGGGGAATGCATGTGCGTGTGAATTTACACATATAGAAACAAATCTGAAATGACATATCCATTCATCTTCCACAGCTCTTATTGATTACACGTCAAATGGCATCTATACATATATATACATGAAGGCTCCGGACTCACTTACGAACAAAAGTCACTTATCAAGAAAACGGGGCACAGACTAATGGGGACAACGATCATTTCAGCAACCTCATCGCCTTTACCCACCTCGGCAATTTTCACCTCTAGTTACTGTTGGGTAGACGTAGCCGTATCAAACAGAGTACACGGGGGGGGAGAGAAAGACAGACCGCTAATTAGTCACTCAGGCCCACCCACGACCAGAGCTCGCACTTATGATGGGACAAGAGCGGCCTGGGGAGGCGCGAGCGATACAGATTCCGGAACCAAGCGATCGCTCATCCCGCCGGAGGTGACGTCACATCAGAGCAGCAAGCCTCGCTGTGCGCGCCGCGGGCTACACGCCTTAAAGGCATCTGATAGCCGCCCAGATGAGGGTGCCAACTGGGAGGCCGTGGACTCATGAATATAATCAGCCCTTGGCAAAGTCTGCTTGCCGTTACACAGTTTTTTTTTCCCGCTCCGGGGAGGAAGCACAACTGTCCGACTGGCAGGCGAACAGAATATGTGTAGCTGGTTATATAAGCAGACAGCAGAATATAGCTCGGTGTACATGCCTGCTAATCAGAATCTGCATTCAAAAAGCGAGGGGACAGATAGGCCGGGACATTTCCAGCCACTAATAAGCAATTACATAATCTATAAAATCTAGATTTTAAATCAAAACAAATAATAGAGATAACTGTAGGAAATGATTATGGCTTACATCGGAAAACTGAATCCTTTGGAATTGGAAAAGGGCATGTTCATGTGAAGGGGGTAAATGCTAAGATCATTAGCCCAGTGATGACACAAGCTGAGTAGAACTGGGAGCGTGTTACTCAGGGCTGAGGGAGGCAAGTCGGAGTAGTACATCACCTTTATAGCCTTGGTCTGTTTCCCTGAGATCAATCACCGTAATTGGCTTGAAGGTCAGGTCCCAGAGGCGGACGCAGCCGTCCCGGCCCCCTGTGGCAAAGCCCTCCTCACAGGCGTTCATGCTGAAGATGCCAGACTGCAAAAACAGGGCGGCACGTCAGACTGAGGAGACGCGCCTTTGGAAAAGGTTAGTGAGGAGTGCATGAATTCACACTGATGGAAAACAAACGTATCAGGAGAAAACTGCAAGGAAACACCAAGCTTGGGACATGGGACATGCTTAAATGACAGTTATGATTATGATTAGCCTCTATACAGGCAAACAAGCAAGCAACCTAGTAAGTACAGCTGGGTGTGTGGCACCAGTTGGATAACAAAAATGCTGCAAATTGGAAATGACTCTTGAACAAGCTCTGTGGTCGTAATTGCTCTTGTATTTATTTATATGCATAAGCAGGGAATATGCATAATCAGTTTTATATAAATCACATTAACATAAGCAGTGTTAGAAATAGTGATTTTTGGCTCTGTGAGTAAAGTGTTGCATTCTGGGAGTTGTAGTTCTCAAAAGGAACTGCCAATTGAAACTATACAAAAGTGTGGAGCAATAAACACAATAGAATCAGGCGGCATATGCAGCTACCCTTCCTTCCCATACACACCAGCATCCAGACAACCTTCAGTCATAGGCAATGAAAGTTGATCTGTTTTTCTGCCCTTTCCCTCCCCAGGTTTTTCAGGAATTTGTGGCACGCAGGCATGATTCTGTGCAAGTGCCCCACATGTGCACATTGCATAACCGCAGATAGCAGGCAAGCTCGGAGTGAGTAGGTGTCCATCTGCGGAGCACAGCCTCTGTGGTGGTGCGGGGGCGACGAGCGTGGAGGCGAGGCTACGCCTTCGGACGCTGCGTGGGGGTTGGCTGCAACATGCGGCAAACGCGGGCCGGCGTTGGAAGCGTGGAGTGCTCCCCCCGACCCCAGAGAACAGGCTTGTTTGTGGCCCCCACGAATCATGGAACGGGAAAATCCGACAGGTGCCTGACAAGTAGGCCAACCGCCTGTATGAGTGTGAGTCACGCTGAGGGGCGGCTGGCCGCTCCGACTGCTAAGGCTTCCTGTGTGTGAGAGCGGATCAGCGCTCACACTGAAGTAATTCTGGATGATAAGCAGGCTGTTATAGTCTCCTTAGCACCTTATCCAATGCGTTGCGTGCATAATGATGAGTGTGCTGCAGCCCTTCATCTGACACAGCTCCCCGTAATGAGTTGTATAACATTATCTGCCGGTGTTTGCTTGTGTTTCTTAATTCCACCAGAAAAACTTATAACGGTGTTACGGAGTCCTTTGGGAAGCACTCTGGAGCAACCAGGTGGGGATGGGCACTGTGTAAAAATAAACCTATGTAAATGAGATGAACTGAAAATAAGCCCTCAGGAGGCAGACTAATGAAGTGGTGACTGCGCATCTTGTATTTTGTGTCATGCGGTCTTTCTGCAGATTGGCTGGATGAATTCAATTTTTTTATTATTTTGACCAATGGCGGTAAACTGCAGCAAAGGCCCGCCCACTCACCCCGTGTGCGCCCTGCACTGTCCGCACCAGGTTGATGCCTTTCCAGACGTAGATGTCTCCATTTAGTGCGCCGGAGTAGGTGATTTCGTCCCTTGCACAGGCCAGGCACAGGATAGTCTGCAGGTCACCAGTCTTGCCGAAAACCCCACGTTTCGGGGTCAGGGCATTGCCGCACAGGGTCCAAAACTAGAACAGGGAAGGAGGAAGCCACTCGCTCTTGAGATGGCCTGTTAACGTGCCCGTAGCCCTGCACTGTGGCTTATTAAACACCCTGCAGAGAGGATGATGATCCAGAGCCAGGACTCCGCCGACATCCAGCTACATGTTGGAACATCTCAGTGACCCAGGAATCTTATCTTTTCATCAGTGACACATCGCCTCCATAGATTTAATGATTGTAATTTCCTTTTATAAATTCATGATTTATAAACAAATTGATTCCGCATTAATTCTTAACACAAAGCATGAGATTTCAGCTAATATTGGGCTCACAGCATACTGAAGATTGTCTAGCAATTCCTGTCAAACACTTTTTAGCAAGATGTTTTCAAAGTTCCTTAGTACTAAATGCCATTTCTATAAAGCCTTGATCGTGTTTCAGAGAATAGCCCCGAGAAGCAGGGTCCCTGGCCAATGAAACATTAGTGAAAAATTAGTCAGATTCTCCAGACGGAAGCTCAAGTGTGAAGCAGCTTCATGGCAGGAAAGAAGAAGGCTGTTCTGCCTGGCCTCTCCCTTACTGATCCCCCCCCCCTGGAGCCGTGCCCCTATAAATCAATAGCACAGCTCCCAGGAAGGAGCAGAGAGGGAAATCATTGCAAAAAAATGTCTTTGCTCCTAAATAAACTTTATAGGGTAGCCTGGATTCTGAGAGCAGGTACTCTACACTTGGCCTGGATTCTGAGAGCAGGTCAGAAGTGTCTAACTCACGCAGGTGTTCGCTAATCGGAGCAATGGATTGTGGTCCAATGATTGATCTTCACTTCCCCATTAAAAATAAAGCCAGATTTCTGTTTCAATAGTCTAGTTTAGCCCATACTTTGGGTTATTATTAAGGAAGTTTTCAGAATGAAGGCCCTCCCCAGTGACTGGCAATCCCTCCCCATCACCAAGGCAACCAGTCTGTGCAACCAGACCAGAGGTGCAGGCCGGCTCATCAATATGCGACTGCACTCCATGCGTGATGTCCCTCTGGGACGTCTGTCAGGATGCGCCAGCACGTTCCAGGAGCCACGCAGAGGAGAGCAGCTTCTGCATGGCGATTAGCTCATCGTGGCGGCTCATCAGCAACACGGCGGAGAGCGTGAGCTGGCGTGTTCGGGTGGGGAGACTCGGTGACGTGAAGGCCTTGCAGGATGACAGAGATCAATCGTCCTGCTCGGCAGCGCGTCACAACAGACGGGCCGGCGAACAATATGCGCACGTGCTCGTCATGACAAGCGGCGGCTAAAGGGCGGCCAGCCGGGGGAGATCGATGCGATGCGAGGAGACGAGTCCTCCATACGCTGAGGGGAGAGAAGTAATCTGAGAGGGGACCTGAATGAATGGGGCTGGGCTATAGAAAGGGAGAGAGCGGAGCTGTGAAAGGCGCAAAAGACCAGCGGCTCCACGGGGAAGCAGCGGCCGCCACAGTCTGCATCCATTAGAGCGGTAATGAAGGTTAAAAGCCCCCGTGAGACGGGCAGGCGGGTGCTCTATTCATCACCATCAAAAGAGGTCCTGCCGACTCACATTTCCTCCAGAACAGTGTTTTCTCAGAAAGGGTTACAACATAAAGACAAAGTGCACTGTCAGTGACCCCGTGTGCCTCAGCACTTTGGGTTCCACCAGCGCATGGGGACAGTAACAGGGTACCACAGTCTTCCCCCAAGAACAAGGCTTTTTTGAAAACGTCTGAGCCAGTGAGTGCCTGAGCTGGAAGCTGTGGTTTGCGGTATAATGTCCTCTGGGAGTCACAACCTTTTCTCCTGTATCTTCTTCAAGGGGTTGTGGGGAGTGAAGACTGACCCGACTGAGACTGAGTGGAGGCAATCCAACAATTTCTCCAGCACTCAGATACAGTGCAGGAGGCAAAGCGGACGGGCTATCAGGTGAATGCAGTTCCTCCCTAATCTACTGTGAGCACATCAGGAAACCAAGGCCATGGGAGCTAAACCGTAGTTTCATCATCTGCCTAGAATAGTGGTCACCAATGCTGTTCCTGGAGGTCTATCGCCCTGCAGAGCCTAGGTTCAGCCCCAATATAACACATCCCTCTCAGTATCAGAGACTAGTATTAGCTTTAACATGGCTGGCTCCAGCACGTATCTATATCACGTGTGTTCAATTACGGCTGCACTTAAGTTCTGCAGGGTGGTAGACCGCCAGGAGCAGGGGTGGTGACCACTACCCTAGAACATGACGGCAGATTATTAGTCGTCTGATTGATGGGTTCGATGAGGTTGTTCTTTCTGATTTTTGGTGGAAAACCAGCAAAGGCACTGGGCCTCTGCATCCCTGAAGGGATTATGCTTGTTAATCTCCAGCAGGGCTCTGAGGCCAGGAGAGCAGACATCACACAGGTAAAGGGCCTTGAAATGCGAGCTAGGGAAAGCATAGCCTGGGCGGCATGGGGGGGAGCCCCAGGAGCCCCACAGCAGAGGGCAGCGGAGCACAGCCCTGGACAGGGGGCCAGTAAACACTGGCAGCTGGATGGCTGCCCCTCATGGCTGGGCACTGGTGATGCAAAACGGATGTGGACACTAATCAGATTCCCTTCAGTATTTCAGCATGGTGTCCTGAGGTAAACCAGGGCTTCGCCATCCAAGAAAACGCTGCATGTTTCCATGGGCAATATTATTTTGCCATTTTGTTAAGTTAGGAGTTACAACTTTATGAAAACACAGAATAGATCACAAGCGCCCTACAGGTTACGGTAAATGAAAGTATTCTTTCATTAGTGCCACTTCCTGCTGTGCTTTGTTGAATTATTGAAATGAACACGACCTGCATACAGCTTGCCCCATGCATCACTGAGGGCGGTGGCTCTTGCTGTTAATGTTCACATACTCTCAGCTTGAAAAGGACTCTGAAATTGGCTGGATAAATAGTCGAGGAAAGATTAAAAATACTAGTGATAAGCTGTTCAGCTCTGAGCTGCAGGTGGCAGGGAGTTCTGACTGGCGGCTGCCGAGTTGATAGTGAGGGTGAGAGTGGCACACATCTGCCGGAGCCCTTTGAAATCTTATCAGCTCCTCGCAGCCTTGCATTAAGGGCCCCTGAAAGATGGAAGGAATCTCTTCAAAGTCATTTGTGTCTCCTCACTAATAAGAACTGGACTCAACCATTAGAAATAAACTTTCTTTCTCATGAGTCATCGACTGTGAGTGCCCTCCTTTTGTTGGGCTTGAATTACCACCGGTGTCCGCGAAGCGAATTAGCACAGCCTTTTTAACAGGCCCATCATTCACAGGCCATAGCGCCCCTGCTCTGTCGCACTGATAATAGCAGGGCGGTGGGAAAAGGGACGTTCCTCTTCATTCCATTCACTCAAACCCCTTCTTGCTGTCTTACACAAGTGAAATAGAACACAGCTTTTCACTATGTACAGTATTTACTCCTATCAAGAAGACTATCTCTGTGTTTGCCTACGTGACTGATTCAGCTTACTCTGCAGGGCACATCCCAGTCAGCAGTATTTGTGTCCCCCCTTCATTACTCTGCAATTTAAACTCAGTATGAATGAAGACGTGACCTGCACTCCATTAAATCCAGGCCATGTGTCTTATTACAATCTAGGAGGTAATTGGCATTTTAATCTTGTTACTGTTAGGCTATGATAAATCATAAACAGTTTGTACATCAAAGAGTATAAGTTTCATACCTTAATATGTTTGACTCCACAGCTCACCAGTTTGTTTGTCTGGTACAGATCCCACGATATGTCAAATATCTGTTCGAAATATCAGAAGACACAATAAAGATTTCAAACTTATTTTTCCCCAAAGATATATCTCCTATATTATGATGAATGTAACATGGATCTCTGAAAGCCAAAAGGGATCAAAACATGGACCATGGGTGAAAATGATGGGGAAATGATCATGTAAAACGTGTGCAAATGACCTTGAAACAATGAGCAACAAAAAAGTGTGCGTGTGACTTATTTGACATACAAATAATATAACGGTCTGGTCTTAAAGAAATTGTCAGTAGACCAAGTAATTTCTCACCCCATTAATTCATTAATGATATGTATATAAAGCAGAACTTGATAAGTTCGATACCACGCTGTAGGTTTTTCAAGAACACTTTTTGGTTTCTAGTTCAACTCATCACTTATGATGTAAATGATACACCACAAAGACACAGAAAATTACAAGACACCTGCTACGGCACTGCAGCAATGTCATTATACCTCATATTTGCTACAGTCTTCACATCACTAATGGTCCTCTGGGTCCAAACATCACCGGTCAGTTTAATTCCATTCTAATAAAACAGCGTTTTTGCTGAGGTTTAATTTTTACTTAGTTTAATTAAGTGCTTCCTCAGAGTTAGTCCTCAATGGCTATAATCAATAAGCCCCAACTACTTTGTCCAGTTCACTGATGAGTTTGTTCTCCATTCTGGTTGAACATAATTCCACTTTGGGGCAAGATGGGCAATCGATGCTGGCTTTTCAAATTAGATGAGTGTGTCTCTGAGTGTGTGTGTGAGTGAAAGTGTGAGTATGCGGCCAAATGAGTGTAAGTCGCTACATGGCCCATGAATGAATTTGTGAGTGCAACGCGGTGTGTATTGTGTATCTGTATGCGATTACGTGTGAGCATAACAAGGAATGTTATCACTAATATCCATGTTGTTTCCTGTGTCACTTTGTCAGGGAAAAGGGTTTATGGGTACGCCATAGTGTTTGAGTGTGTTTGATTGACGTACGAGGAGTGACTGAATATGACAGAAATGGAGTTTGCAGGGTAAAACATGACATTACCCGATCGGTGTGACCAGGACCTGCAGCCAGAACCTTCCCCCTCCTCCAGTCCCATATACAGATCGTGTTCTTTGAGTCCAAGCCCACAGACACCAAACACTGGAAAACCAGAACAAAGAAACAGCTGCAGTAAGGATCAAATAAGCACGCTTTACGCAGAAAGCCACTGGTCATATTCTTTGACCTCTGGCTGAACCTAGGGTAATCGCATTGCAATGGTCAAGTTACTGGTGCAGCAGCTACATCAAGCCAGAGGGACAGAGGCTTTGGAAACCGACCTGATCTCTGCACCTTTTCACACAGCTCATTGACCCTCTGCAGTGACTCAGGACTGACTCACAGTATCTGCCGGAGCGCTTCTGCTGAACCACTCCAAAGTGAGGGGCCAGATAATAAGATTTGCATACTGATGACTTCAGGAATTTCCATGAAGGATACGTGAGGATCAAAGTCATGTCAGGGCAGAGATGGAAATTACGATTTTGGAAAGGAAACAAATTTCAATAAACCTGTAAGGCAAAAGCGCTGCACTGAATCTGGGTCGGAAAGTCTGAAGTCCTACATACCACAAATTCTGAAATTTGCACAAAAAACAACACGCTATGTGAAAATTATACTCATTTACAATGAAGTCGGGAGGACACCGCAAAGTGAGGTGCTGAAAGGGACACGATGGAAGCAAGCAAAGCCAGCAGGCAAGTGGAAATAACCCAGACTCTTCCTAATGCAAAGCCTTTGATGTGCAATCTAGACACACACCCAAGAAGGCAGGCTTTCCAGAGAACGGCCCATATAATTTCAAAAGTAATTTTACGCAATATACTCAGTTCCTTTTTTCTTCTTAATAAATATGCTAGTGTCCTATTTAAACACTGTAAACACAAGCAGTTATGCTGGCTTAAAACTGGTGGAAGGAGCAGTCTTAGTGCCAAACAGAATACGTTTCACCTATTAAATATTAATTTTGTATTTTAATATTAATTTTTTAATAGTGTTAACACTGTGATGGTAACAGTCCGATAAAAAAGGTTTTTTGGCTTGACAGTTACATGTCACCATAAAGAACTATTCTTTACTCAAGGGGTCAGCAAGAGGAAGTCTACCAGAAGTCTAAGACCTTTCATGTGACTCAATTCAAAGGTCTGTGCAGGATGTGAGGAGCCTGTGAGGCTTATCAGGCATCTGCAAATGCAAGTAGGGCCCAGGCGTTTTGTGAAGAAATTCATACCCCAGGTAGACCATCGCTATCAGTGCTCCAGTGCTGCTGGGAGGGGCCAGGAGGACAGGTCAACAGAGCAGAAGCCGCCTACGCATCCTCACACTACAACTGCCCTGGAAACACTGTATGAATCATGGTGGATGGGCCACTCAAATATACAAATCAGCCTAGCAGAGCATTCCCTCTACCAGAGAACACCTAACAGCCTAACAGTGAGTCAGATACAGTTAAAAGCTATTACAGTTCTCAGTGCATAAGTTACATGTTAAGGGAGAAATCCATAGAAATTTGATTTCAGTCATTCCGTTATTTACCATGCTCACCGAAGCAGAAGGACAATTCTTTTCATTGTGAATAATGCCTGATTGGTGTTTTTTTTCTATGATTTGGAACAATGAGTTTACATCCTGGCCCATTGTGTATGTTAAGTACACTGAGCGAGAACTCCCCTTAGAGATGTGTACAGCTTGTGTGAAAGGCGGGTTCGGTCGGCACCTGTCCGTCGAGGTCGAAGGCCAGGCAGGCGATGCCGTGCGTGTGCACGTCCTTCAGGATGGACACTGTCTGTACCGTGTATGAGTCCCACACGCAAATGTAGGGCTCCTTGCCCACCTGCCCCGTGGCCACCAGCACGCGCTCCGGATGCAGGGCCAAGCTGGAGACAGAGCCAGAGAAAGGGAGTGAAAGTTTGATCAGTGTTTCCCAATGTGATCCTCGGGGACCTGCCCTCGGCCCATGTTTTCTGTGTGTGCGGAGATGGACTGTCTGGCTGGGAAAATAAAACTGGAAATGTGGGAGCAAATCGTTTGACATGTAAGAAGCATTCATCTACCTACATTTTCAGTTTATCATACTACTATTTCGTTTACTGTTGACTTTGTTCTCTGGTGACAGCATCTGATGTTGTGCCAATAAAACTCCTAGAAGATAGAGAGAGAGAATGGGGCGCCTGGCAGAGCGGCTGTGACACCTAAATAACGTCTTGCCGGCTCCTGACCTGCGCCACAGACAATGGGCGCCTTTTAAGAGCCATTGGCTTCAAACACTTAGCAAGCGGGGTATTAATTACAGAATTATGGAGAAAAACTAATAGGAAGAAAACAAAAGACCACTGCAATGCTGTGTGACGTTTACAGTGACTGTAAATCCTTAGTGACATTACCCCAGGCGGTGACTAGCAGGTCATTATATCCTGATAATTTTTTTTCAGCTGACAGTCTATAGTTACAAGAAGGTGGCTGTGGAGAACACTGGGGCAACTGGTTGGTAACAGATGTGCTTGTCACCGTTGACGTGTATACGGTTCAGGCGACCCGCCTCGCTGTTCTGCATTGACACCTGTCTGTAGATACACCTGTGATATGTTTGTATAGATTGCTTGCAGAACTGGCAGGAAGTGGGCTTCTGGCAAAGTGAAAATCTGCACAAAAGGAGCAGAAATGAGCACATGGTGACTGTATTGCCTGCCCTAGACTCCTTATGAATGGTGCTTGGCCTCAGGCCACGAGCTCCAGTTAAACTTCACATTTCATTTGCATATGTCTCTGCCATTGGTGGCTCCAGAAGCCTCAAGCAATCTCTAACAAATGAGGAAGAGGGAAGCAGCCTGCTTTGCAAATGGAGGGGACGGGGAATGGGGGTGGTACAACGAAAGTCATCTCTTTGGGAAAACAAGTGGCACCCGTCTGGGTAACTCAGCATGCAGGGTGCCCATGTTACACCCACATGGGAGTATTGTGTCACAATGTTAATAAACGGAGCCACCCTGCCCTTCACACTGGTTATACTGGTCACACTGGCTTTCAGGCTTGAGATCTGGAGTCCAGCAAAGTGGCCATTGCACATCCACTGACTTCTGATGCTAAATGAGCAAACACCTGGTGTAAGAGCATAGTTTCCACTTTACGACTATTGTTATTTGCTCCTATGGCTCCAGGGAAACTATTACTATTTAAGCAGCAATAGGCACACAGTTATTTCACACCAGACTTGTGTTTGTCATAGTGAGACACATGAATAATTAAAGAAGACGCCTAACAGCTTTCTTTTAGCACCTGGATAGAAATAAAATGAAAGAGTGCAGTTCAGACTTATGCTATGTACCGGTACGGCAGTGAAGATAGTGAATAACATTCAGCAATTAGTAGCAATTCATTGTCTGGGTATAATTTGCCAATCCTCATCTGTTAGTCAAATTAAATTCTCCCCTGCTGCACAACTCAACTGCGATTCTGAGCACACTTAACTCTGCCCATTAAAACGTGGGAGAAGACAAAAGCTGCTGCTTGACAAGGTGCAGTGCTCTGCTAGCAGAATTCAATATCAGCCAATTACAGACTTTGCACTTTTCCTTCACCTAAGTGTTCTTACAGCATTCACCAAATGTGAACATGTATTAGCATTCGCTACATGCTTAAGATAAACGTTTTATGGCGACATCCATCTCCCAGATGCATATTCTGGTCAAGGTCATGGGAGGAGTGAGCATTCACCCAGGAAAGGATGTCAATCCATCATGCACATGCAAATGATATACTACAGGGAATTCAGAGGCATCAATTATCCTAACTGCATGCCTTCAGACTTCAGGAGGAAGCCAGTGCAACATGGGTGGAACATGCAGAGAACTCCACACACGCAGACAGAAGAGGAAGGATTTGTTGTAGCTCTAGAACAAAGTGAAATATGTAGTCTTTGAGTCTGAGATGTATGAGGCAAACTGTGTTACCCAGTGTGCCACTTTTTGCGGGCATTATTAATTTAATATTTTGTATGCGTGTGTTTACTGATGCTGACTAAACTGCTTCTGACAGTTAATATTTCAAAATTCCTCCAGAGAGAGGTTTTTCAGCATCTTTAATGCACCACATTGCTTATTTCAGTAGCTCAATGGGACTCTGCATTTCCTGACCCATATGACATACCCACAGAGACTTAACACCATTAAAACCTTTGTGATCTCTTGGCTATCAGGAAGAGCTGAGACTCCTTTACCCGACACAATACCTGCTATTTATCCCATTTTTTTCCCCTTAAGCTCGCTCTTTCCCTTGCACTGCAAACCAGGTTCTGACAGTTGTTGCCAGTCTAAAAGCCTGGATCGCAGGCCTTGTGATTTATAGCACAGAAGACAGGAGAACAAAAATGCAAATGTTTCAGTTTTGGTGGAAGAGATTTCCTACAGGGTCTGTGTCAGAAGATTGTAGTTCTCCTTTTGTTGTTGTTACTCATTTGGACTGCAATTTGTAATCAAGGGATGTCATGTTCTCATTATGAATATTACAGTGAGCTGAGATACATTTATGTCTTACAAATGAGAATTATTGTCTGAAGCTCCCTGACCCACCAAGTCCTACCACACTCCCCCAGGGGAGGATTCTTCTGAGCGCGGCTTAGAACGAAGGCCTTTGGGAAGAAAGGCCAGAATGCTGGGGGGGGGGGGGGGGGTTCCCATCCTTAGTTCCACATAAAACAATGACAGGGTTACATCAAACCCAAAGGGGGGAAAGGGTGAGGCACAGCGATGCATGTGTGTGAA
>JABFDZ020000030.1:1839566-1856581 GCA_019775955.2 Pollimyrus isidori | reverse complement strand
CCCCCCCCCCCCCGCCGCCCCGCCCGCCCCCCCCCCCCCCCCCCACCCATCCGTAGTTCCACATTAATCCATGACATAGTTCCATCATAGCCACAGGAGGTAAAGGGTGAGGCTCAGAGCTTCCTGAGTGTGACAAGCGAATTGCAGAATGACACATGATGGGGGAAGCAGCAAGACTTAGGAATCCCAGTTCTGCTCCCTGGCCATTGAAAGAGTGGGGATGGTGGGACTGAGACTGATCCTTAGGGGCTTTCCTCTCCTTTCTCAACATCTTCATGCAGCAGGATTACTTCCTCCTCCAGGGAACCCCCTCCATCATTTTAAATAGGACTGCTGGACCTCTAGGGGTGTTTAACCTCCAAACAGACACACAGTACATACACATATTTAACCTGAAGTGATCCTCAAATGTGCCAGCAAACATTTCAGCAAAGAGCCAGAGCTTCTGGGTGGCATTAAGCTTACTCATATGTTCCTTGTATTGAATATACTTCACAACCCAGTTTCTCTTCACATCTGCTAAGAATTATATAACCACGTATTTAAGCTCCACTGGAAAAGAATAGCTCTGCAGGAGCTCATGGCTTACCCACCTCACACAAAGCTTAGCATACTGTGAAGAACAACAGTGTGGTATGCCAAAAAATCCCCTTAACAGGACGCTCACGGTGCGGTTACTGGTAGGGCGTGTTGGCACAACATTCAAAGGTCATCAAGGTCATCATCTCCAGCTTACTATGAGCTGCGATGGCTCATTTCGTCAGATGAACTGATGCCACATGACTTGAAACCTCACAACTAGGACGGAAGACCCAGAGCTCATCACTGCTTGTACTGCTTTCATCATAACCTCAACATGTGCACTACCTTTCCCTGCTGGTACAAATAGATAAACCCCGTAAGAGTGGTCTCATAATTTGTAACTCAAAAATGGTATTTTAACTCTTGTGAGTCAGGATTCAACTCTCTGCTTTGTTAGGACAACAGGCCGCAGAGCAGAGATTTCGATTGTGTTGCTCAGCTGCGTCAATCTGATGCGGAGCAGTAAATTGGTGTCATGCTGAGTAGAGATGCTTCATTGATTATCTTGGCGACGCACTCAAACACTGAAGTGCACAAGGGGTCAGTCTTGTCATGCCATGTACCAGAATCTGAGAAACACAGCGCTGTAGCCTGCAGCTGTTATACCAAAGGGTCCCACGGTGTAGCATTTAAGAACAGGTGGCAGGGCTCTCTGCATCCTGGCCACGCTGCACAGCCACTGGCAAATTAACAACACTCTGCCCATTCCTTGTAGGCGCAGCCCGGTACTAAGAGGTCATTATGAAATCACTGAAAACAGCAACAACAGCAATTTACACTGCGTTTCACAAAAGCCATGACATCAAGTTAAAACAGTCCAGACATTTGAAACCCCGCAAAAATGACTTTACTCCTTTTAGTGTTCAGTCGTGCGGGTTAAAGGGATGTGCATGCGGGACTGTGACTGACTGGCTGCCCAGGCATTGAGGTCGAGGGGCTGGAGTATTAAAGAGCTTCTGGCAGTTGTGCGGCCAGGCAGCCTGGCTGCATGCAGGCAGAGCTGCTGGAGAGAGCCCGCCCGGCTGCCCAGGGGGAGGCCCCTCCGGCTTTTTCATTAGTGCGGAAGCAAGCGCGGTTCTGGCAGGTGGATAATCCTTCTGAGCTCTAATAAAATCAAATCTGGATAGGGGGACAGATGGATGGGCGTAAATCAAATGCTTTAAACTGCAAAAAACGCCCCCCGTGCACATGTAAAAGGTCAAGCAGGAGCACTGTGGATCTTGTCTTTCCTCAAATAGAATAGGCTGTATAAAACCCTCCATGCCACAGAGCAGAAGGACAGCGGTGAAGCAAAGTCCAACCCACCCCCCTATAAAACAGGTTACAAGTTCAGGTAATGTAAAAGAACAAATGACATCCCCAAACATCACTGTGACCTGCTGCTAGACAAACAGCTAAATGGGGTACAGAGTGCATCTTCCGTTCAACAGTGTTCTCCCAGCAGTTCATAAATTGCACAGTTCTAGCACGTCACTACACCAAATATGCCTTTGCTCTTCTGAGCCTTTTGGACATAATAAAATAAGGTTCCTAAATGCAACTGCTTCCAAGGTAAGTCGATTCACAAACTCTGAAAACTCAAACAAACACCTGTGTATTTCATATTGCACCAACATTTAATTATTGCCTCGGATTGCCGCTCCGCAATCCCATCTGCGTTGGTGCTCTTAAGCGGGCCGATTGTCGCACTGGGCGTGTGCTGGGAGCCGCTGGTCTTTTAGTGCTCTGTAATGGCCGAGTTGAGGGCAGGATACTGCCCGATATTCGCTACCGACAAGGAGGGCATGACCGTGCAGAATTCCATGAAAGTGTTCAAAACAGCAAGAGCTTCTGATAGGATGAGAGGTTTCTGCTGCAACCTGGCTTGGCCAAGTGTACATGTTCCCCCATTTTTTTTGTGTGGGTTTTCTCCCACAGTTTAAAGATATCTGGTTCTGCTGAATTGGTTACTCCAAGCTTATTTTACCCTATGATTATGTCACTCAATACACGTGTGCTTGCTTTATACCATATGACTCCCAGGACAGGATCCAAATCATTAACAGCCTAACTGGATAAGCAGTTTTTGGAAATTACTTGAATGGAAAATTAACTGTTTACAAACGTCATGCCAAAGAAGTGCATGCAAAAGAGAACTGATTCACTGCTGCTCTACTCAGCTGGACTCCTCGTTGAAGCCATTTGATTTTCTGCAGTTGAATTTAACGGCAGCGTGCCTGGTTTCACGCCGCTTCATGGCTTCCTATGTGTGTGCTTTTGATGAGATGCACTGGCACGCTCACTCTGCTTGCCGCTTTCCTATCAGCTTATGCTTTATATGAATGGACAGCATTTGGCTGCAGTGTCCCTCTGGCACAGCGACATCCTGGCATCAATTACACTTCTATTAGCTAATGAAAGCGGGCAACCCCTTTTAAGGAATGACCGGTGCAGTGGTGCACTGCAGTGGGCACGTGCAGGGCGGCCATGACGCTTTAGCAGGCATTGCAGAGGATGAGTTCACTGGGTCCATGAGTTCACTGGGTGGTCAGCAAAGCTGAAGGGAGCCTTTAATAGTGAGTCCCTGCTTTGGGGAGCCCCATGGTCCTGGAAAGAAGCTCTCTGTGATTAACATACCAGAACGTGAGCCATGACCACACACACACACGCAAACAAAACTAAAATATGGATGCTGATAGTGATTAAAAAGTTTCAGCACTTAATTTTTGCTGTTGCTAAAAAGCCATTTGTTATTGCGGGTTAGGTTTCTTTTTTGCACCTCTGTCCACACAGTAGAATTGCTTTTAGTCCCCTCACCCAGTTTGCTAAATACACTAAAGCAGCTGTCACCTTGTCTGCTCCTGCCTAGGATTATAAGCAAGGAAAGGATTAGCACGTTTCTAAAAGCAGGGGCCCCCCGACAAAATGTCACCTTGGGCCCCCTGCTAGGGCTGCCACTTCTAGTCTGAAAAAATATAGAATATGTTGGATTTTGCCATGCGAGGGGTGGGGTTGAGGCGGTCCACCATGGATATAATACTTCTGAGCGTATAATTTATTCTTTTTGTATATTGAAGGGCCCCTACAAAGTGCTGCCCCCCCACCGTATCTGCCAGGGTATCCATGCCCCCTCAATGCCCCTGCTAAAACCCTAAAACTCAATATTTACTCCCCGATTGTAAAAGGAATATCTAACCCTTCAATTGCCACCAAAACTGAATCTGCCTATCTGTGACGACAGTTGACACGGAAGGGCAAAGTGAAATATGAAAGGTGAAGGAGAGAGACGTTCTTCATTTTTTCAGCAGTAATGCTACGGTTTTCTTCTGGGGATTGATGAACAGCTGAGGCATGAGAGCCTGGTAATTTCTGCAGGTCAGTTACTGTAGCATGTCTGACTGGCAGCTACAGGTCATGAGGTACTCTCCCAGTGTGCAGAGGCAGGAAACCACAATGCATGCATCACTAACTCTGAGATGTGTGGCTCGACGTTAACCCGGCACCTCACTCTAGCTGTGCAGTCTAGCACCCACAAACCACTTACTGACATACTGTAACATACAGATTTAAAATGGTGCATGAAGGGGGAAGGGGGGCACTGTGATGCTTACTAACATGGACTAGCAATCTGAAGATTTCTGGTTTGTGGTCTTCATGTACCTTTGACTGTCTTAACCTGAGTTTCTCCAGTAAAATATGTAAATCTGTGTAAATAATTGTTCTAGGTCAAAATATTAGCCAGACAAACATAATACCATTAAAATACTCTATTCCTAGTTATCAAAACATTTAGTTTTCACTGTGACTATAGGGTGAGCTCCAAGAAACTCCCAACTACTTGCATGACATAATTTGTCATATCTTTATATACTCAGGACAGGCATTAGCCTTGAACATTATATTTCATAGCAGAACTTTACTGCTATACCAAGTTGATGCACAAAATGTCAGCATATAAGATTTAAACCCAAGTGTGAAATTGTTCTTCCTAAAACAACCTTCCAGTATACCCTGTTTCATACACACAAAGCCTGGAGAGCATCCTATCACAAGAAATGAAGGCACTGCTTACCCTTTTAAACTGTTTTAAAAATAGCCTGAAGTTTTGCGCTAAAGTGCAGTTGCCACCTATCTGCCATAATGCTGGGTATCTCATGTCAAACATAGGCTATGCTTCAATGAAGAAAGCATCTGTCCTCTGTTTGCCCTATCAGCACTTGTATAAACAGATAGTAGAGGTGACAGACAAACTTTGATCCAAGAATGACCACCATAACTGCATTCAAATGGCAAACCAACAGCATGCAGTAAGGTAATATTTCCACATCTGGAGTTTTGCCAGATGGGAGCAGATTTCCATGGAAACATTAGCCTGTTCAAAAAACTGGGACATTGCATACACATACTATAACCTGAGGGCTGTGTACGTAGAGCTTGTGAAAATGATCTCTCATTAACTGATTAACAGTATAAATCCCAATGCTCAATGTATTTTTACACTTCATTATCAGTAATGGAACAACTTGTTTAGATTTATTTTAACAAAGGAAAAAAAGTAACTGATGGTTCTGGTTCATCCTGAGAGCTCCGAAGATAATTTGAATCTAAACGCTGACTAACAGAACCATGGCCATGCTCTGAATTACGATCCTCTTGGCTGCAAAGTGCATGTTATGAAGCCTCCAGATACATTTTCTCTCTCCTTCCATGATCTGTTCATGAATGGACCTACCCCAATCTTCCCCACCTCCCCAATTTCATCAAAGCTATTTATACAGTCCATATACAGTGTCTAAGGCAACTACTTCATTGGCATACCCTTGTACTGGAAGGGGCATCTGGCTGAGTTTAGGCACATGGTTAAGGCCTACAAACATAAGCTTTTTTGTTTATATGTGTGCGCATACAAATAACATGGCCTTTCAACTACTGATGATTTTTCATGAGAGATTCCTTGTGTTTCCCTTTTCAAGGGTATTCAAGGGTGTAATGACTTTTTATTATCTGCATCTATTATATTATGCAATAAGATGCAATTGTAGGTGTTTGCTGTTCCACTTTCAGGCTTTCAGATGTGAATCCAAAAAGGACCGCCAGCCTGAGCATATATATGTCCACACATTTGGTTTCCCACATTTATCACAAGGATAACACCTCTGACAGCCAAATCTTTGCTACTATAGCTTAACAACTGGAGGTATGCAGTAACAGAGATGGTGATTTTTTTGTCTATATGCTTCTGCAAACAAAGCCAAGCCCAGGCTGACTCATTCGTCTATGAAGCAGATCAAGACGGAGGTGGAAGGTAAAGAAATATGAACAATGCAATGGAGGGGTAGGACTCCTCATTAAACTCGGTTTTGACAGCCTCGTCGGATAGGACATCAGCCACAGATGCTCTGTGAATCTCTCACTGAGTCCTCTTTCTTAATAAACCCTCACCTGACAACTGACTTTGACTGACTCATGGGTTGCTCTGGTCCTAACCTAATACATTTTCCAGAAAAATGAGGAGCTTTGGCCCCAGCCTGTGTGAATTATATTGCACGACACAACAAGCAAACCATGCAATCCAAAGACATGCAGTTAGGCTAACTCGTGTCTTTAAATTGCCCAAGGAGTAAGGCTGTGTGTGAGAGTGCATGTCTGTGCCCTGTGATGGACTGATATCCCTTTCAAGAAGCCTTGGGCCCTATAATGCCTGGGAAAGTCTCCAGGCTACTCTGCTAGTCTGGCCACAATATGTTGTTATAAGAAGAACATATAATAAGCTGAATAAATACAATTTGAAACAATATTAAAAAAAAATACATTCTTAAATTTAATAAATAAACTGCTTGTTAAAGGGACATGTGATTTATATAAAAATGACTAGATACATCAGTTCCAGACAGCCTCATGAACAATTCGTTTTTGACTGTCTGGGATGAAGGAGGAATAAAAACCCAGAGTGTGGGAAGGCTCTGATTTCTGTAGTGTGAACGCACTTTGCAAGAAAGTTGTTAAATTTGCCTGGATCTGAAAATCGGAAAAGGTGTGAACCATGAACTTGTGGAAATGGAGAGGGAACAGCTGGAAAAACGGCAGGAGCTCATTTTTGGTAAATGTCTGATCTCTTTACAGTTTAGCTCTGTCAAGCAGAAAGAAAGGAAACCGCATAGTTTGCACCTCAGAAGATGCGCCATCACAAGATGGGCAGTGCAGGAAGCTGAGCCCAGGACATAGATATAAGTTGTAGTTGTAATCTGAAGTTCAGCCAATCTCTAGACTGGTGAAGGCAAGCATGAATATGCCCATACATCTGATTTCCTGCAGCGTCAAAGTTCTGGCTCCTGTAATCATCAGAACCCTGCAAGCCTTGTCTTCATTAAACTGATTAAGGTAAATTGTTTGTTTATAAGCACTTTCAGGACTGATCCAGAATTCTATGGTATTGTGCTTGTAGCAGAATGAGAACACAAATGAAATGCCCAAGAACCCATATACTGAGGGGTCTTCCATTCGCTACTTAGAATACCTAGTATGCCTTGGCTAAAGCTGCTGGAAGAGACATAGGCTCAGCCCAAAGCACAATGGCAGTGTCTGCGCGTAGGCCTGGCAGCCTGTGGCAGGCTAGCTGGAGCTGCTCACAGACAGTGAGGAGGTGGTACAGCAAACCCAACAATCTAATATTCTTATTTCAGCTGCACATAAAGCAGAACACTACACACACACACACACACACATACACACATACAGTACCAAATTTGGGATTTGAAGAATGTAAATATTAAATTAAAACCCTGAATACTAAATCACAAAATCGTTATAAATAACTCTCCAATAGCACTGCAAAATCTATTTTTGTTTTGCATTGTATTTTTACAGAAGCTTCAAGTTTTTACATAACCCTAGCGATGTAACCAGAATGGCACCAGAACCTGTCAGATATGGGTGGTTTCCCTCCAATAAATTAGCTTTACCAGCAATCTAATATGAATGAATTACCTCTGCATTCATGTGTGAAAGTGCAATTAATTATCTTATGGTCCACAAAAAGGTGTACTTGCGGAAAGCAAAAAATATAATTACTGGGGTATTAAACAAGGAAGTAATTTAGTACTGCTCTGAAACCATTTCTATTGTAATCGTTTGTGTTCCTAAAAAACATAAATGGAGCTGTGCAAAGGACACTACTATTTTTTTCTAACATAATCAGAAAGACCATGAGCTAATTCTCAGTGCCTGCTTGATGGAGCACCTCCCTTATGGGGTTACAACATGGTTCACCTTACAAGGCTTGGCCATTGCACCTGCAGCTCTGACTAGGTAATCTATTTGACACTAAGCGGGTTTGGGGTCTGGTCAGTACTTTTACGAGATACTAACTAGGAACACTGGGTTACTGCTAGAAGAAGTGAAGAGGTAGCCAACAGGATACCCCATCCTGTGATCCATGTGGATCCCAATGCCCCAGTCTAGTGATGGGGACACTGTACGGTAAAAATGGTGCCGGCCTGACTCTCCTAGGTCATAAAAGATTGCTGGGCATCTTTCAAAAGAGTAGGGATGGTAACCGTAGGTCCAGGCTAAAATTGCCCACTGTGGCCCTTTCAAATCTGTCCTCCTAATCATCCCTTATATCTAACTGGTAAATTCTATCCTGCTCCTCCACCACCTTAGTTACTGTGTGGTGAGAGTATTGGTGCAGAATAGCTGCCGTTGCATCATCCAGGTGGGGGCTGCACAGTGATGGTGGTTGAAGTGGCACCCCATTGATTCTGTAAAGTACTTTGAGTGTCATAAAAAGCCCTTCATAAATGTAACATTCATTCATTTATGGCTTTAGCACAGTGATGTTTACTAGCTGCAGCCTTACAGGGATACCAGGAGCAATGCAAGGTGTTGTGGAGCAGTAAAAAGTTTGTTAAGAACAAGGTCTTTTTACAGTAGAAACCCTATATAGGGCTTGATATTTCAGCCCAAACAGAGAAGGTCCTCTATCCAATTGTGTTTTCTGGGAGTTTCAGGAAACTGTCATTTGATAAACAGCACTGAAATCTACTTATACGGTTCAGAACCTCAATCTGATGCCTTTGTTTATCTTTAAACAAATCTATTAACGATCCAAATTCAATTTTGGGTTACCTTTGCCCATCTCTCAAAGCCCTTTATTCCAGCGCCTTTTGACACAATGGCAGTGCAAGCAATTCCAGGAAAACATCTGCACTAACGCATTCTGAGGCAATCTCAATCACTCACAGAAACACAGTGTGTAACGATCGAAATGCACAGCTCAAGATATCAAAAGAGGCAGTATTACCATCTCATAAATCAAACAAAGAACTATAACACACATATATAAGTACATGTTACATTCCTGTGACTGCTCTCAGTGAACAGATGCGGAATTTAAAATTTACAATGATGAGAAAATCCAGACCTAAATTCTTCTGTGACAGACCACAGTATATATCGCCACTGCAGGCTGCAAAATCTTTAATTTGACATCTTATATATGCTGCACACTAAACTATGAATTGTATTAAGTATATATCTTGTTACGTATTTGCATACTGTATGTGTTACATAGAGTTACATGTATTTCTTTATACAACCGCATAACGGAGGGCAATATGGTGGCACAGTGGTTAGCAGTGTGGCCTCAGACCAATGGGACCAGCGTTTGAGTCCCTGGCATGGCTTTGTGTGTGGAGTTTGCATGTTCTCCGCATGGTGTCCTGGCGTTTCCACTGCATAACAAAAAGTAATTCAGCACATATGAGAAAAGTATGGGTCGCTTATAGCCCAAAAGGTATGTCTCAGTTCGGAATATGAAACCGGAGATGAATCACCTCTGGAACAGAGTTTAAACTGAGCATTCCATGCGCAAGGTAATCCCAGGTTATGCTCTTGGTCCGCCAATGAATAATGTAGAGGAAAGCCAGCTGACTAGCGGCCATCTCCAAGCCGACCTGCACAAAGAGTGGCGGGTCATCATTGCGTCACTGAAATACTCCCCGTTACCAAAAGGTGAGCCGTAGGGGCAGCTGTGGAGAAGGACCAGGTGGCTGGCTGATACCCAAGGAGCCATTAAAGGTACAGACTACAAAGAAATTTCCGGACACTATTATGTTTCTATTTATGTGTCAATATACATGCTTGTCAATGGAATAAAGGCCTAAAAATGTGGCTGATGAAAGATCTGTTAAAAAAGCTCCTCCCACTTTTCTGGTATTGCGCTATATTGTCTTTGAATTCTGCATGCTCTTTGTACACCATCTCCTTGTTTTAGGAAAAAACTCAGCTTTTCCATGCATGAATAGCCCAATACTTGGATGGACGCATTCCTCCTAGTCTTGTGAAAATTCAATGCAGCTATTAGTCCATCCGTGGCACCAACTATGCATGCTAGCAGCCCAATGGCTTTGAAGACAGTGGGTAGACCGCTTAGGAATTCAAAAGAGGCTTCTGGTTAACCTTGAGTCACCTGTGAGGGGCCATGAGATGGGGTGTGATTTTTCTCTTCTGTTGCAGTAGATAAAATAGAGGAAACACCCCCTGCTTGTTCCAGGTGTAGCTAGAAATTTAGCCCCCTGTCACCTTGCACCCCCCCACTAAGGTTGTCACTTTTAATATTGAGAAAAACAAGCTTCCCACAGAAACTTTGCAAAGTGGAGGTATAATTTTTCCCAAGTGTATTATATTTTCATAATCAGGGGCCCCTATAAAATGCTGGGGCCCTTGAATCTGAAAAGATATCCATGCCCCATCGATACCCCTGTTTCAGGTTACCCTATTAAAACACCACAAAAGCGTGCAGAGGAGTTCAGTAATTAAGACCCACAATACTTTGCCTGAATCCATAAGGACCATTCCTGCCATAGCTATCCTTCAAGTGGCTTTGTCATTCCCACAAACACAACCAAGAAGCACACAGGGACCCCAAAGCCATAATGACTGATTTCCAGCAAAACACTTCAACTCCTGTTCACCCATTTTCATTTGGGAAATATCCCTATCTCATTGACTCACTCTAAGAAATGGTGCCACAATTAATGATCTGTTCCACAAAAGTGCCAGCCATGATTGTGAATATTCAAAAGAGAAGAATATGCAGCTCTCTGTGAATGATCATTGGTGCCAAAAACAGTTAGTTAAATAGAAATGCAAATAACAATTCTTATTAGACAGAGTAACCCATTCAAATAAATATAGATAAGATCTAAAAAAATAATAACGTATAATGTTTTTTCAACATTTTGTGCGCCTAGTTAAACATATAGGTAACTACTAAATTACTAATATATTCTATTACTTTGGAAACACTAAAACGGTTATACTTACTAAACAGAACAAGCAGAACTAATAAAAAAGAAAGTTGACGGACGCTCAAAATAAACCGAAACCAAATCTACACCGCTGCACTACCGACAACTTGCCGGGCTCTGTCGCTGTCCAGCTGCCGTAGTTCCTGAACGTTAACCCTGCCACCGCGAGCCGGGACATTCTTGGCTATAATTCAACATTTTCCCATTACCAACCCCTTCTCAAACCAGGGGTCCCTTTCCTATCATTTCAAACACATCGCAGCCATAGAATAAAGTAAGTATATGTTCTCCTTTACCGAAAAAGACTAGCGGACGTCGCCGCGGACATGAAACACCACATTAATCGCAACGGCGCGATCACCGTTTGAATCTCGTAAAGCGGGATTACCTGATTATGTCATCGTTGTGCCCCAAGTAAAATTTCTGCTTGTGCTCCCTTGAGTTGTAAACTACTCCCACACCAGCCACGAAATAGACTATTTCCTTTGCCGCCGTGTAGTACAGGTTGTTGCGGCACTGATGTCCCCGGTAGCCGTAGACCCATTCAAGCCGTAGATGGCAATTCGGAGCTGTTCTGTCAGCCATGTCCGTAATTATCTTCCCAGACTCTATATTCTGATGTTTGTTCATTCACCACACAAACCTTCATTCAGTCCTTGGATGGCTGGTTTTGGTATCAGCACATATTACACTTTCCAAATGAATGTCTGTGAATAAAGCTAAACATTTAAATGTCTGAAGTCCAGTGTGCTTTCAAAAACACTATTATTGCATCTTCTGTTGATTCCGGGGGACACTAAGCTTTTTAAATCGGCCAACTAACACTTTACAGCTACCGATCACCTCTCTACTTCTACCCACTCCGGCCCCGTGCAAGCAGCTCCGCTGAAGACTGATTCCAGGTCCTGTCAAATCCTATAAACATGGAGTTTTCGCATTACTTTACAAGCACCGCCCTGAGCGACGCCTTCACCGCTGAATGATTAATGGTCTGACCAATCAGCATCTTTATAGATCCTAGAGCAAATGAGAGAAAGTTCGCCGACCAAAGACAAACCACGATGGGACGGATTTATTTCCACCCAGTTATCACAGTCCTTCACCAATGATGTGCCTTGCAGAAGCAGTGACAACTGTCTGTCTGGCTAGTGAAGGTGTAACTATTCCCATGCCAGCTGCGAGTAGCCTACAAAAAACTATGAATGTATGCAGGGCATGCAGTTCAGAATTCACGTGTGTATTCCTTATTTAGTACCATGATATTATTAATTGTGCTGCGTAAATACTATGCATACCTAATATTTCTGCTACCGGGCATATTTTACAGAAGCGTACTCTTATAACCGTTGTTGCTACGGGATGCTGCTGATATCTTTCGAGTATCTTCAATGAATGCTAAACAGCTAGCAATGACCTGAGACAGCTTTTAACTGGAAGACATATAGAGCATTTTTTCCGAACCACTTGTGGGCTCATGAAGGTTTATTTCTACGTGCAAGTAATTTTTCCACTGAATATTTTGGCCTTTCTTGCAGCGGAGATCACACTGAGTACCTACAAGCAAGCATCGTCCTTGTAGGTTTTATCCTTAACCCTTGTTACGTCAAGCAGTTTTTCTTAATAATTTCTAGATTCTGCAATTTGAAAAAACTACGAGGCCACAATTGTCAGGAAGCAACTTACAATTTAAGGTTGAACTAATGGGCAGAAAATGAAAGGTTACAGTTGTACAATGTAATCTATATCACACAGATATCATTTGAAGGTCTTCAAAGGTGCAAATGCAGGAGATGTGATAACCTACCGTCCAAATAATTGCATGAATTAATGGTTTAAATAGCTAACAAATCACCATAAAAAAACTGCGGCCAAAGTTTCCAACCAACTATGAGAACCGTCTAAAGCTGAATTGCTCAGTGTAGGTAATTATGTGGCCATTGTGTCTGTTGAATATACAAAACTGATAGGTCGGGTTAATTACAATTTCCCAGTAAAATTAAGTGACCAACCTCATAGAAAGTGTATCTTTTACAATTTTGTAAATTATAAAGTGTATATTTTACAAATCACTGCTAGAATACAAGCCCAGTAGTAACAGCTTTGGCTGATCAAGAAATATAAACGCTACGGAACAATACATTATATTGCATCTGGTAATGAGAAAAATGAATCCACCGATTTATTATTTATTACGAAAACTCCACAAATGATGTGCATCTAACCATGCTTAAATCAATGGATATTAACGAGGATTTTGTATTAATTTTTGGACTGACAGGAGAAACCCTATGCTGATGCCATTTTATAATTGTACGTTTTGTTGGTAGATTAAACATGTAGTACAATTTCATGTATTTAGTATAACAGTATAAATAACTTAAATCGTTTTTTAAAAATGGTAGGGAGTTTTTATTATGGAAGGATAAATTATATATATTTCTTTTTTTTCTTGTACAGGCATATATATAGAAAGCCTATATCTGCTTAGGACCCTTGGGTCCTCCGTTGCTGGGAGTGACAGGACGCTATCTCTCCTGCAGAGGGCTGTTTATAGCTAGCTAAATACCCTCTGCTACAATTAGCACCTAATATCTACAGAAATATTAACATAACGAAAATCACTTTCTAAATAAAATGGAGATAACCATGGATCCTCTTTTTCTTGCATGGAGTTATTTTAGGAGACGTAAATTCCAACGCTGTTCGGACTTATGCACTAAAATACTTCAGGACAGCCCATACGATCAGGCAAGTTGCAAACTCGCAAGCAACCACAGGATTCGTGTAATCCTGCTATTTAAGGCAACGAAGAAATGTATACAAGTGTAGCTCAAAATGATCCGTAATTAATCTAAATTATGCGTGTCATCTCGACGTATGCCTATATATGTTTAACTTATTTGCATGTTATATGCCTGCTGACTAAACTGGCTTGCTCATGAAACATTGCTTCATTTTGCCTATTTACTTTAGTTTTTTTCCCATCACAGAGGTGTGCATTCATTTCATTTCAGTCAGTTTCCTTTCCATTCCTGATTGTTCACTACATTTCACGCTGTCATTCAGGATGCTGATACTGCTTCCTTTCTTTCTGAGGTAACGCGTTTGTCTGTCTTTACTTTTAAGCATGTTGCTTTTTAACCATGCGTTAAGTTTCTAACTTTCCAAAAATAACTGTCACTTTTCTGTTTAATTTATCTTTCTTGTCGCATGTTCTACTGTAATTGTATCTAGTAATAAATAAATGGTACTTTGAAATATGATTTTTGTTTATATGATATATTTTTGTAAATGACATTGTGAAATGCTGTCTCCATTCACATTGATAATTCTGTTTCTAACCGATCAGGTGATTAGTCAGTTAAATGCTGTTAAAATATTTTATTTAATAATTTATTAGGAATCATAATAATGTTGTTATTGAAATAGCCAAGTTAACTGCATTTACAGATTAATTTGGAGTGCATCCAATACATTAAATCTGGTTTTAGTTTTTTGAGTTTAGGAAGATTATGAAATTATTATATTGTTACTAAAGTAACCATCTAAATGATGACCTAAATATTTTCACATTCTTCTTTTTAAACTTTTAGTGTTTGTGTAGGAACAATATATTTCTTTAAAAAAAATCAGTTCCACATAAAACTAATCCTAGCCATTATTTCCAGGTTTGCCCAGTCATGTCTTGCAAAGGTACTCAAATGAAATAATAATTAATGATCTTTGCATCATTTCAGAATTTCGGTCATAATTGACAAAGCCCCATGGTTTGCTTTACCTTCATCTATTTTACAAACATGCATAAGCAGGGCAAGGCTGTTGTATGTTGTTGTGTGACGGTGTAGCAGTTAAGATGAACCTTGTACAGGCGGCCTGGAGCCTGAAGACCCGCGCGCTCACAGAGATGGTGTACGTCGACGAGGTTGAGGTGGACCAGGAGGGCATCTCTGAGATGCTGGACGAGAGCTCCATCGCCCAGGTCGCTCGTAAGTGCAGTGTTCTTCTGCGAAACCATTGGGCAGTGTAAGATTGAGGAAGACTGCAGTTTCTCTGGTTAAGATTTTACCCTGGAATTTTTTAATGAGTAGTAGTGTACGGTGTGATTTGTTGTTAATGCAGTGTCGTTAATGTTAATGCAGTGTTGTTAATGCAGTGTTAAGATTTTACCCTGCATTTTTTTTGTGAGTAGTGTATGGTGTGATTTGTTGTTAATGCAGTGTCGTTAATGTTAATGCAGTGTTGTTAATGCAGTGTTAAGATTTTACCCTGCATTTTTTTTGTGAGTAGTGTATGGTGTGATTTGTTGTTAATGCAGTGTTAAGATTTTACCCTGCATTTTTTTTGTGAGTAGTGTATGGTGTGATTTGTTGCTAATGCAGTGTTATTAATTCAGTACTGCGTTGGCCCATTTTTAAGGCCCCGGTACCTCCCTGAGAGTGCCAGGGACAAGTCAGGGAGGTGGACCGTCCCCTGCTGTCAGGTAAGTGTACCTTACTGCTTAGTGTGCAGCCAATCCCCAAAGTAATTTATCACATTGTATGACATTTGAATTCACCTTTTATTAATATCATAAAGGTACAGTAACTTGATGTTTTCTGCAACGTTCAGCACTGTGTCAGGGAATAATCTCTTTCCTAGCACTTGCTTTGCAGTTTGACTTTTTTCTGCTGCTATAGACCCATGACCCAGTCTGGACGTCCCATCACGGGATTTGTGCGCCCAACCACGCAGTCCGGTCGACCGGGGACAATGGAGCAGGCCATCAGAACCCCCCGCACCTCCCAGACAGCCCGGCCCGTCACAGGTGCCACCGGGCGCTTCATCCGCCTGGGAACGGTATGCTGGCCCTCCTACATCCGTGCCGTGGCACCAGAGGCGGTAGCACACATAGGGATTTTATAGGACAAGGGGTGCGTGGAAAAATTGCATTGTCTCATGAGCGGCATAAATTCTATTCTTTTTAAAAGTAACTATCCTTGTTTTTATAGGAAGTTAGAAAAGGAAAGCTTACATTTTGCACCATGAGCACTCTGTAAATTTAATCCAGACTTCCTGGTAGTTTGTTGATGTCTATAATCCCCTCATCTTCACTCTTGTGTATTCCCAGGCGTCCATGCTGACCTGTCCGGATGGGCCATTTATAAACTTGTCCAGACTGAATTTGGCAAAGTACGCCAAGGCGCCCAATTTGTCTAAGGTACATACAGGCACAGTTGTTAGCTGAATTTTATCTCCAGATGCAGTTGTCAGTCTTTGCTTGGAGCTAAAGATTTCTTTTCTGGAATCTTTGTGAGACCCAACAATCATTTTCGGTTGTTTCCTAGCAAGAAATTGTCATCTTTTATTGCAGAACTTGTTTGAATATATCTTCCATCACGAGAATGACATTAAAACCGTAAGTAGTGAACTGATCAAAATCACCTTATTGAACTGTCTGAGCCTTACATTTTAGCCATACTTTCGTAAATGATATTTTCATGCTGAAAATAACGCAGCTGTTAGTTCAGCTGGTGCCTCGATCTTTTTGTCTGACTTTTGTCGAGTGACTCCGAAATGCAGGCTCACATTGCCAACATTTCTGTCACTAAGAAAGTCCAGGAAATGCATAATCCATGAATTTTCCCCCATGCACTCTTTTGTGGCATTAAAGCATTCGCAAGCTGAATAGTACCTTGCTTTAGGCTGTGCTATGGATAAAAAAAGGCTTCCAAAAATGTCACGGTGTGGTTTCTGGGGACTTTTTAGAATGCCTTGTCATGTTATCCAACCATATGAATCAGACTGAATCCCACACTGTCAGCCCAGCTAGACTCTCTTCGGGAAAGGAGCCGTTTTTTGGGGTTGTTAGGGACCCTGCTGAGGACCACACCATCCCCGCATGTCGGAGACTGGGATAATTAACAATGCGGGGAACAGGCATCTGCTGTTCTGCTGGCAGAGCCTGGCTCACCACACCCTTCCCATCTCACTGATCCATTATGCTCATATTCAGCAACCAGGCTACACGCAACCAGGCTACACGCATTGCCTTCACTAGTAACTTTGCTTAATGAATTAGCAGAAATGGACATTATTTATCCAGAAAGAGATTTTACTATTTATACACAGAACAGGTATAAATTATTTTAGCTTTATGCACCTTGA
>JABFDZ020000030.1:1819865-1839466 GCA_019775955.2 Pollimyrus isidori | reverse complement strand
TTCTGCGTCCAGCAGTGTCAGGATCTTGTCCACAGTGGCTTGTCAGTCAGCAGGTAGGCAGATAATGAAGAGGCGAGATGCCACCCTCAGACCTCAAATCTATACTCGCACATAATAAGAATTTGCAAAGAAAGAATAATGGGATGCATGCCGAAATAGCGCACAGCATGAAATCAATCCAGATTCCAGCAGAAACCTGGTGTTTTCGTTTAAGATAAGACATGAACAAGTGGATGCGCCAGATGTCATGTAGGTCACACAAGACTTGCATGGTTTGGACTAAGGAGCCACCGTCATGTCAAAGTACATTTTATTAGCCTATATTTTGTTAGACTATTCTTTCTGTCATGCTGTTAGACAGTGATTTTTTTTTTCTGATACTACATTGCAAACTCTCAGCAGGAAGGGTATTAGAATTTTTATCACAAATACATTTTATGCATTCCTATTATTAAGCTTAATGTGTGTGTTGTTTAATTTTTCAACATTCTGCTTTTCATTTCTTCAGTTTTGCTTGATATCTTGATACAGTATGTATTCATTAATTCACAAGTAAATTTATTTATAATATATCAATTTTTATCTGATTCATGTCTCCTTATAGATAGCTATTGGCTGAACCTAGTTCTTTCCGTGAGCTGGACCACAGATGCATTCTAGTACCTACCTGCAGCAGTCTGACATTGGCACTGCTGTTTAAATGTAGTTCGTATTGCAAGTGGATTTCCGAGAAAAACTTGATTGATTAGCTTCCTGGTCGGTGTCCTTTTTTTTTTGTTGCTATTAAACAGGTGTACCAGCGTCTAGACCAGCCCATAACTGCTCTGACGCTCTTCAAACAAGGTCTGGACCACTTTCCTGGGGAGGTGACTCTTCTGACGGGCATCGCTCGCATCCACGAGGTAGGTGGTGCCCCCTCGGCTCCGACGCCGTCGCTCTGTGCCCTCGTTTCATTAGTTTACCCTTCTGATCATTTGACCAGGAGATGAATAACATGACCTCAGCCACGGAGCACTACAAGGAGGTCCTGAAACAGGACAACACACACATGGAGGCCATCGCCTGCATCGGCAGCAATCACTTCTACACGGACCAGCCTGAGATCGCCATGCGCTTTTACAGGTAGCCGCCCCCCCCATCAGCACGAGGGGGCTTGACGTGGGGAGAAACCACACTGTATTCACGCCCCGATGATTTGGGGTTCTATGAGGAAAGGGGAGGGTAGGAATCGGGGGGTGCTCTGGGCTGGTGCAGCTCTGAGGACGTTTGGAAGCCATCAGCCAAGGAAAGAGAGGAGCTAAGGAACAAAAAAATGCACCATGTCCCTCCCCAGACGGTTTCATTACAGACTCTCTCCCCTCTCTTTTGCTTTCGCTCTCTCTTTTTCACTGTTGTTCTCCGTCTAACTCCTGTCCTCCATCCCTGTCTCTGGTGCCAGGCGCCTCCTGCAGGTGGGGGTGTATAACTGCCAGTTGTACAACAACCTGGGCCTCTGCTGCTTCTACGCCCAGCAGTATGACATGGCGCTGCCCTGCTTTGAGAGAGCGCTCTCCCTAGTGGCCGACGACGACGAGCTGGCCGACGTCTGGTACAACCTGAGCCACGTGGCCTTGGTGGGTGGGATTTTAACCAGTGATATAAATTAATTAGGCTCAACCTGTGTCTGTTACTCAGGATATGAGATATTTTTTCTCTTTATCTTTAGGCTATAGAACTCCACAGTTGATTTAAACCAATTAGTTTCTTTAACTATGGTAGCACTCACTGTGACCCCACCCCACGATCTCAGCTCTTCACTGAGAATTTTTACTCTGACATGCTGTTTCCAGGGTCAAAGGGCAAAGATTTCCGAATGACCAATCAGGTGCACGGTTTGAAACTTTCTGTCGACACAAGCTAAACCAACATTATCTGCTATCGCTCCTGCATTCAGTTTGAGGATGGCATAAAATAAGGTTTAAAAATATTTAATCAAATATTTAAATTAGTTTTCCCTCTTCCACAGTGGTTTTAATCTTCTCATATATGTATTTATTTAGGGAAACCCTTATCCAAACTTAGCTTTCTATAAATTTTCTGTCTAAAGTTGGATTCTTAGTTCTGGACGGTGCACCTTTTCCCATGGTACACCAGTTTAGATACCGCCTGCATCATAGGCTGTAAGCAAAGTAGTAGTGGAGTAAAAGTAGTTTTAATGCAGATGAATTTCTTCAAAAACTGAAAGTAAGATTCGAGAGGCAGATATTTGGTGATCAGGGCAGCCTGAGCTTGACTGGATATTTGAGACCAATTAATGAGCCAGAATTTCATTATAAGCAGCAGCAGGAAGTCCGGAGGATGTCTGGGCAGCGGAAAAGCGCACGTTGGCACTGCAGTCCCCTGTTCGCTCATGGCTGCCATCCGTTTCATCCACAGGGAATTGGAGACTTGGCGTTAGCGTACCAGTGCTGCAGATTAGCTTTGGCCAGCAATAACAACCACGCTGAGGCCTACAACAACCTGGCAGTCCTGGAGTTTCGGAAGGGGCGCACTGAGCAGGTGCACGGCTTGGAATCTCATATGGAGGCTCTATGCAGGCTATAATAAGTATATACAGTGTGTGTGTGTGAGAGGGAGGGAGAGAGAGCGAGTGAGTAATGTAATATATATATATTATACACCACAAAATGTTTCCTATTCTTTTTGAACACCACTTGAGGTCATACTCTGATTTTTGAGAAGTTAATGGTCATCTCTGGCATTAGAAACGTGCTTCTGTCCTCCACTTAGCTGTTTTTTGATCATTGCCAGTGTCTCCTGCTTCACTTTGTCCTTGGCTGTTGCTGCCTTAGAAACTTTGAGCCTGGAAGTAGCTTTTCCTGCAGTGTAGCTTCTGCCTGCAGAACCAGATTAAACCAGGATTTAAAAGTGCAGATTATTAAAAAGATGTAGGTCTCTTAATTTTTTACAGAGGTGTGTGTGCGTGTGTGTGCATGTGTGTGAATATAGCCTCTGATGTTATCTTTTCTGCAATTGTGATCTTTATATCGTAATTTCTGTATTTGTGTTTGTTGTCGATATCCCTCTTATTGTGACAAACACGGACACTCTTTTCTGGTGTTTTTGAAATGGAAGATTCCACTGTTCAAAACTACTTCTGAAGAATGTTCTTACACTTTATGCTACACTTTTTAACCAGTACAGCTGTCGGGTTGCTCGACGTACGAGCTTGTAGCTGTGAAATCTATATACTGTAAATGTTTAATGCTCATTCCCGTTGTTCCACGTACCTTCATTTTTTTCTGCCTTTCTTCCGCTTTACTTCCTTACAGGCTAAAGCTTTCCTGCAAACCGCCTCTTCACTGGCACCTCATATGTACGAGCCCCACTTTAACCTCTCCACTCTTTCGGACAAGGTAACAGCGCGACCTCATTCGAATGTGTAATCCTCTCATTTCAGGTGGTGCTGGAAGTGAGAGAGCGGTTCCTCTTACAGGCGGGCGCCTGCTTCAGTGCCTCCGGTTTGCACGACCGTGAAATTATGTCCTGGAACGTGTTGTAGTTAGGAAGGAAGGGGCGTAATTACTGATAGATGGATAGGAGATGGGGGACGATTTTATGTTTAATTACGTTTTGGATCACTGTCCATACACCCGCAGATGGGAGACCTTCAGAGCAGCTACGTGGCAGCCCAGAAGTCCGAGGACACCTTCCCAGAACATATGGACACTCAGAAGATTTTGAAAAGCCTGAGGCAGCATTTTGCAGAACTCTGAAGGCATGGACTTCTCAAAGCAGCCCTGTGTAGGGGCTGATCGGACATCCCCAATACATGTGGGTCTACAGGCATTTCAGTCTAAGAACAGCCTTGTTACAAACCAAAGAAGACTAGTGAACCTCCAGAAAGTCAGTTTATGTATGGCTGTTGTCATGGATAAACATGCATCCGCTGATTGGCCGGATGATGCAATAACATATCAAGTGGTCATGTGACATCACAGAAAGCTGAACTGCCTGACCTTTAGCTGGGTGAACTTATCAATATGTCAGATAAAATTACAGGTCCTGTTAAGGTATCAACTTGCAGTAGAAAAGTCTTATTTTAGAGGGCAGCATCTAAGTTGGAGATCATTGTGACAAATAAGAATGTAAAAATGTAAATTATCCTTTGTTAAATGTAGATTTCAAATTTATTTATTGATATATTTATGATACTAGATGAATGTTAATTGCTGTCTCATCTTTTTTAGTATAAAAACAATGTATTTTTAAATATTTTCATTCATTGTCCTCATCAGATTTGTTATTACGCAATTATATATTAAACTGAGTATTTAAACAGAACTTTGGTGTTACTGTGTTGCTATATTAAATTGAATAGCCGTTCGGCTAAAAATATACTTTAGTAAAATCTTAAATTACTTAAATGGAAGCTTGAATTACTTGTTCAAATTGTTAAAAATGTATAGTGCACTATGAAGCGATGTTACATTACTTAGTAATGATTTCTTTGGATAGCTAGCATAGGTGATGTCCTTCTGGTTTTATAGCCTTCTTTCATAATGGTACACCACGTTAGTGTTGGCTGGGACAATTGATCGTAATTACAATGAGTCCATTTCATACTTGTGGTGTTCAGTCCACAATAGGGAACCGTAACCATTTTATACTGCAGAAAATAAGAGAGGTACATCTGGTCAAATAATGAAATGTGTTTTTTGCATGCTTATTCATTCAATTTTCTTACATATTTTTTATCTTTATGGATCCGTCAATAGACCAAGGCAATTCATTGGTACCCATTTTTGGATTAAGTGGTTACAAACAGACTTATGTTTGGTCTGGCCACAGTGACACTGCCCCTCTTTCATTGAAGTTGTCTTCTCTGATTTGTCACCACTCATTTTGACCTAGAGGACTGCGTCTGGAGGCCCACACGGGCACGACCGCCTTCACTTAGAAAAGCACAGTATTGATTTGGGATCATTTTACAGGTCTTGAAGGTCTCTGGTGCTAGCGATGTCAATTATGGGAGTCCTACCATGACTTTTGACCTTTGTGGGTGACACCGTTTAGATAAAGTCAAGGTGAGTGAATGGTTAAGTTTCTCCTGCAGTGCTTTATATTTTTTTCCATAGGTACACATTGATACAGACAGTACTCTGCTCTCAGTTTATGGTGCTTTTTCACATGAAAAGTGTTTTTTTACATCTTACAACAAAACAATGAGTAATATGAATCATTCATTTTTCTTAGTAATGTTTCTTAGAAATACCTCATCGAAATTAACAGCACGTGACACAGTTAAATTCATGGTATCCTCATACTGTGTCATGGTAAATCGATTATTTTTGGTTAATGGAGATTCACCCATTAACAGCATGCAACAGTCACACCTCATTTAGCGGCTTAATCCTTTGCCCAATCCCATTTTCGCCACTGCCATCCAGCCATAGACAGACGCTGGAGTGATGCCTAGGGATTCGGAATCTCTGACTCGCAAATCCAGTTCAGGAGGTAGTTACAAGGAGCATCATTCCACGACTTGAGGTGGTCAGATTTTGGATAAATGGCGGCACAGTCCTCCTCTGAATTTGTATCATTCGGTTCCCCATCCATCCAGTACCTTTAAATCAGATGTAAACGAAAGGATTTCACTAGAATGAACTGAGTAACTTGTCAGCTGTTTGACTTGACTTGTTTGACTGCTGTTTGCTCAGCAGATTTTGTGGGTGATTAGCAAGGATTGCTTACTTTATGTCAATGTTTCCCCAATCTGGTTCTTGGGGACCCACAACTGGTCCACATTTTTGCTCCCTCCCAGGTCCTGGTAGGGAGCAAAAATATGGACTGTCTGTTGGTCCCTGCGAAATGGATTGGGGAACAATGCTTCATGTGGCCTTAATGTGAATTTCAACCTCAAAGTCAGTTGCAGAGGGGCATTGTGCTCGGATGTGTCGAGTGAACACCTACCCCACAGTCAGCTCCGTTCCATTCCACCACTTCCAGGTACCTTCCACATGGACATCTCTTAGTCCCAACCAAAATCCTGCGAGGTGCCATCTGTACATCCTTTCCAGGGCCATGGAAGTGATGATTCTCATGAGAAACAGCTGGAGGTTGAGACAAAAGTTTTTGTGGTGCTTCAGTAGGTCGTTATGCAGTTGAAGTTTGAATTTTGTATTGTGCAATGAAAGAAAACAAAATCTGGGTGAAAAAGAACTGAGACAGAAGAGCGTGAAGGTCTTCCCACCTGATGCTAAAAACAGGTTTAATGAGCACAGCCAATTTGGATTCTGTCAGCTGGTGTGATGTAGGGGAATGCATAAGGTTTGGGTGTTTGTGGGTTACCATGACGATTGCCTACAATCCCCATGCACATAGATGCCTCAATTATTGAACCTTGACTGGCTTGGACTGGCTCAGTTACTCTGTAAAGGTTACATTGGGGCAGCGGGATTGATTTGAGGTAAGAAGAGAGTGCCTGCTGTGTGTAGGATAGTTTGTTAGTGTTTGAGAGGTTCTCTAGCTTCCCATTTAAATACATTATTTGTTGAAACTTGTTCCCCCTAACTGCTTCCCTATGTCCCAATACACACAAGACCCCTTAAAGCACTGTTATACTGAACATGTATGTTATAAGTGTTATAAGTTTTGGGGTATCTAGTTAATTTCTCATTCTTATTTTTTCATGAACACATTTTATGTATACACTTTTTTCTTAAGGCATAAATATATTGCCCGGCACAACAATCTGTAAATACACATGCAAAATATTAAGAATATAAGACATTTACAAATGAGAGGAGGCCATTCGGCCCATCAAGCTTGTTTGGGGAGAATTCAATTAATTGCTCAGATTGTTAACATCTTATCTAGCTTTGAATTAAAGGAATCCAGGAAAACGAATTATATGCTGTTTAAAGAAGTGTAAAGAAGTGCTTCCTCAAATCCATTTTAAAATGTTCTTTCACTAATTTCCACCTATGGCCACGAGTTCTAGCATTTAAACTGAAGTAGCCATTTGGCTGAACAGCATCCAGACCTGTTAGAATCCTATATCCCTATTCACCTCTGCTAACCTCTCCTCATAAGACATTCCTCTAAGAACAGGAATCATTTCTCTAGCGCTATGTTGAACCCTTTCCAAGGCAGTACTGTACTGTTAGTGAATATTTCAGCTATGTACGTACATATGCTAATATTAGTAGCAGTAAGTGTATTGTTGCTATCAGTAGTGGCATTTGAACATTTGCTACACAGCACTGGTTTTACCTGCTTCTCCTCGCTGTCGACCACTGCCAGGTCGGCTCCTTGGGTGATGCAGTCCTCGCGGCTTCCACTCCAGGACTTTTTCGGTTTTGAATCATCGTAGGAGAAATAGTAGCACTTTGACTTAAACAGCTTCCATCCTGGCAAGCACTTTCCGCAGCTATTTTCTACAGCAGCAGTAAAGAGCGGGAGAGGGCATTAATGGACCATTGCAGGGGTCCATAAGATCTCTGCGGCTGTGACACGTTTCAGCAGAATCACCGTGCATGCTGATGAGCGACTGCAGATCTTTCTTCTCCACGAGCAGAGACTCGATCTTCTTCTGGAGCTGCTCTTGCTCAGAGCGCTGCAGCCCGAACTGCGCTTCTACTCTGTGCCTGGCATCCAGGGCCTCCCGGTACTCTCCTCGCAGGTGCTCCAAAGCTTTGGTCACAGTACTGTGGTTACTGGCTATGCTGTCCAGCTCACTGCGGGGCCGGTATGAATTCTGAACTGCAGGAATCGGGATGGGAGACATTGCAGTTAACTACTGACACACAAGCACCACTGAAAATATATAATACATAATTAGCGATCCACAAAAGGAGGCGCACTTTCATAAATGGCATCATGGACATTTCTGTTTCCGTTTTAGTGAAACAATACTTACAGTGAATACATAGGGCTATGATGACAATCAGCAGGCCGATACATAACAACGCCAGACCTGCTGTAGCCAGTTTGTAGGGCTGAACTCTGGGGCCGTCTCGCACTGTAAACCGGGGCACTAGAAGACAGAAATCATTGTAAAGTAATTCAGCCATTATGTATATAGACTGAGCAAAAATTTTTAGTTATTTATTGTTGCTGTGAATGTGTTAAATTTGTCGATTAAGATCTAATTTAATCTCCTTAACTTCACTTTAAGATGATTTCATTCACTTTTCCCACTGTACTTTTTAAACTCAAACATCCCAGCAGTGACATAAAAATGCCCTAATTTATCTGTGAAAAGAATACTGTTGAAACAATTAAACTGAACTTTGCATTCACTGGTCTATTTATAGAGACTGATACTTTTGTTGAACAAAGTTTACCAACAAGAATGTCATTTCACCAGAATTTCCATTCTGACAAGAATTTTATCAGATGGAAACTGAAAAATAATAACAATCAAAATAAACAGAGTATAAATGTTTTCGTTTTGCTATTTTTCCTCTGTGCTCAAACATTATTTATCTTGTGCATCGAGTCTCGCTGTTCTTTTCCTAAAACAACACTGGCTGGACTCAAAGTCCATTTTCTGAAAACAGTCACAGCAACTATGAAAACTATGAAAGCAGCATCATGTTGAACTAACAATACATATGTATTATCAGTAAATAGAGGAAACAATACACACAAAATGAATATGAAATAAAATAAAAGCAAAAGCTTCTAATCATGCTAACCCTTACATATAATTTGTAACTAGGTACAAGAGTATCTGCCATTTCAATGTCTTCACTCATTCATAATGTACAGTAAACATGTGGCTGGAAGAGGAAACCCAACTACAGGCAGATATTTAAAGCTGAGGGGTCTTACAGTCCTGCTGGCTGTTGGGTTTGCAGTCAGCACTCTGTGTGTCTGTCTCCAGCTCATTCTGCCCAATCAGCATGGAGTACATTCCATCTTTGGAGACCATCATAGTTGCATGTGAGAGAACTTCCAGCTTCCTCCCTCTGTGTGGGTCTGTGTAAAGTGAGGGGAAAGTTCCTGTTGTCGACTTTGGCCCTGGCTGTTTGTTTCTGGAATATTTTGACAGACAGATGCATTGAGTGCATTCCCAGTTGTGCAATTAAGTTAATCAGGATCTGTAACCTGTAGACTTCGTTAAATAATCTCAAGCTACCAATAAATGAATCTCAGCTGCACTAATTGGCAATGAATTATATGTGATCCTTTATTATACTTTTATATCCTATATTTTTTGCTAAAATATTTTCCCAGGTGGGGGTGGCATGGTGGTGCAGTGGTTAGCACTGTTTCTGGCCAAAATTAACAAAAATTATGCAAACAGTTTCATAATTAAAGTTAAAATTGCATTTTTTTTCGATGAACAATTAACATGATTAACACTAAATATTTCAATAAAATACATTAATGAAGAATAAAAAAGATCTGTATGTCGTAAAAGGTAATATTCACAAACTAAATAAATTATGTAAATATGTGCTAAAACGGAGACACGAATTAATAAAAGTCAAGCACTTTAACCAAAATGCATATAACCAGAACTCATACAATGTGGTTCATTGTACAGTATATCACTTTCTGGCATGCTTTAATTAATATCCCGACATATTCTGCAGAGCAAACGTAACCTTTGGCACTTAATACAGGAAAGCAGTCCCATACATGGAACCGAAACCTGGACTTACGGAACCGGTATTTATGCTTGATCTATTGGAAACTCCATCAGTGCATCGCCGGGCGCGGTGGCGTGCGCCTGTAATCCAAGCTACTGGGAGGCTGAGGCTAGCGGACCACTTGAGCTCAGGGGTTCTGGGCTGCAGCGGACTATGTCGATCGGGTGTCCTCGCTAAGTTCGGTATTGATATGGTGCTCCTGGGGGAGCCCGGGACCACCAGGTCCTCTAAGGAGGGGTGAACCGGCCCAGGTCGGCAACGGAGCAGGTCAAAGCCCCCGTGCCACTCAGTAGCGGGATCGCGCCCGTGAATAGACGCTGTAGTACAGCCTGAGCAATATGGTGGAACCTTGTCCTTTTAATAATGATTTTCCTATGCGTTTTACAATATTTTACGGTTATAAAAGCATAGCAAGTACAATATTTTAACTTTCTCTGTTATTACTTTTGAGAAAGTTACATATATCGCCTTCAAATAATTGCACCGCCTATCGGAAGCTTAGTGCAGGTTCATTACAGTTCAGATGCATTAATATCAAGATCCACTAGGAGTTGCTACTACTGCAATTTTACGCTGCAATATTACAATTTTTGACGCCATGTCAACAGTACACGTTTCCTGTGGAGTTCGTAATATCCAGTGCTTCCTCTTTGCCGGTTTATGCTCACATGAGCAAGACGACGAAATTGCTTCAAACTACCTGCCTACAGTGCTCATGTGGAAATCAGGAATTATTCTTTGCAATATTGCATAATAAGATACTGCTTGTTTTGCATATACATCTGTACCCAGTGGATTAGTCGATTTTCCATCTGTAATCTAGATCGGATATTGAGTTGCACAAGAAAACTTTCCCCCAGACAAGGCACAGTTTGGCGAGCAGGACACTGCTCTTGAACCTTCGGAATACCGCAAATAGCGAAGTGTTTCCGGGTCCTGCGCAGGGTAAAGATGGAGTCTTTACAACGCGCTGACACTTGGGGAGTTAGTCTGTTTCACGCTTAACTTCAGATCAGTTAGACTCAGTGACAAGTTTAACGACGGATCAGACTCAGTGCTGCGTAGCGTCTTAATTTGCTCCGAGTGCATGGGGAGGGGGGAAGCTGCAAAAGTTTTTGTCCAGAAGCGCACGCAGAGTCTTGGTTCACTTTATTATCGCCGTGCCGCTTGGCAGGCGTAAAATCATATCTAAAGGCTGTCGATCAACGAGGCGGCGTAACGGCATAGGAAAAATAAAGATCTCTAAGTGCATTGGGAGCTGTAGCTGTCCTGTCCAGCCGGTGGTGTTAATGCCCAGGCCATCGCACGGACATAAACGAGAGGAGCGCGGGTTTGCTTATAATAAACTTCAAGACAAAGGTCTCGCAAATAGGCGCTGCTAGCTGCTAGCCGGGGATCTACCGCCTGCTGCGATCCCAGACCTCCTCTGAGTCGAAACAAGTTATCGGAAGGTTCTCTGGATTGAATCAGCCGCTCAAGTAAGCTGTTTGGGGGGATACGTGCCATGTCTTTAGAGGACTACGAGCGGCACTACGGCTCGCTGAACTCCGAGTTCGGCAGCGAGCCGCTGGAGAGCGACGGGAGATCCGCGCCGGCGGCGTACAGCGGAGAGGAGGAGACCCTGCATTACATCCCTATACGGATCCTGGGAAGGGGCGCTTTCGGGGAGGCCACCCTCTACAGACGGAGTGAGGTAGGATGCATTGGTCCATCCCGGGCCTTGCGTATAAGGTCCAAGTTTTTAGTTAAGGAACTGCAAATAGTTATAATGCATGCATGCTTTTTTATATGATTTAAACTATACGCTTTTGTACAAACTGATAGTTACTAAACAGGGTTAACAACTTACTCGGCATCATCTTTTTAATTAAAAAATATTGAGTCCATCCGAGGGGAGGAATTTAATATTTGCCCCTCTCACCTTTAAGTAAACAATCTCCAGTAAGTATCCACAGGGTGTAATCAGCAAGTGACTCTCTACCTCCCCAGTTCACTGCAAACCTTCAGATAGTGTTTGCGTGGACCAAATTTTCTGTGGGACGTCAAACCCAGTGGTGCTCAGAAAAAGCAACGCGCCTGTCATCGATTAGAAACTCTGTAATCAATTCAGATAATGCATTTTGTGAACTTTTTTCTTCAAAATGTCATGTATTGTAAAGTAAGGTCTTTATAAACTGAAGACGGATAAAAGCGAACTCTATTGAGACCCAGGACGGAATAATAGCTGTCCAGATACATTACAAAAATACATGACACCCCCACCCCCACCCCATGAAATAAATAATTAAAAAAGAACATGTTAATACAGCTTATATGGTACAAGTTAAGTAACGCTGCTTTGGTCAGATGGATGTTTAAAAATCAGAGAGATATTCAGCGGTTTGTCTCTTCATTTCCATCTTTATGTTTAGTGAAATGTGTGATTGTACGGCATTTAAAATAGTTTTTGTGGATGGGGACCTGGTCAGCTGTTTTTCAGACGGATGGATAATTAATGTAGCTATTTATTTAAAATTTCTCTGTTCGTATCATTTGGGCTGTCGGAGTGGCATTTGTTTTGCTGTGGTTGGCAGCCATGTTGATTCCTCTCCACTGTGCAGGATAACTCGCTGGTGGTGTGGAAGGAGGTAGACTTGAACTGCCTCTCAGACAAGGAGCGCAGGGACGTGATGAATGAGATCAGCATCCTGTCCATTCTGCAGCACAACAACATCATAGCCTACTTTAACCACTTCATGGACAAGAACACCCTGCTCATTGAGCTGGAGTACTGCAATGGTGAGATGGACCCAGTAACCTTATTCCTCACTAGACCTCCTGTTGTAAAAAGTGAAGCTAGGAATATAGTTTTTTGCCAGTGGAGAAAACATGATGAGAAGGTAGAATCCACCTCTTAGTGTACCTCTGCATTCAAAGATTGTTAGAAAAAAAGATATTGATTTGCTTGTCGCTGGGGCTGTACCCACAAGGATCTGCCAGTTGTACCCTATAGCTATAGGTAAATTTACCTTTTATTGTAATTTAAGGTACAGAAATGGACTCTGAGGAACATCCCCAAGGTACAAACAACATTAATGTACCCCCAATGGTACAGAAATGTTCCTCATAGTACATTTCTGTTCCTTAAAAGGTACAATTACCTACAGTTATAGGATACAAATGGCAGACCCAATGACAAGAACATGCAAATTGGTTCTCTTCTTTCTTTCTTTCTTTTTTTTTTCTGACAGTGTAGGCAATCCAGAAATCCAGTGTATCCAGTCCTACCCGGAAAGGGCCATTGTTTGTGAAAGTTTTCACTGCAACTCCCTAATTAGTTCTCACACCTGGGTTTGAACAGCTGATCTAAAGGGTATCCAAAAAAACCTGCATACACTCTGGTCCTTTGAGGATAAGATTGCCCATCTGTGTTATAATGCAACTACGGCAGGGAGTTGGGAGGGTACAAAAATGCAGACTGTCTGGCAGGGAGCTGGGAGGGAACAAAAAAGTGTACAGTCTGGCTGGGAGGGAACAAAAATGCAGACTGTCTGGCAGGGAGCTGGGAGGGAGCAAAAATGCGGACTGTCTGGCAGGGAGCAAAAATGCGGACTGTCTGGCAGGGAGCTGGGAGGGAGCAAAAATGCATATTATCTGTCCCTGATGGTCAGGTTCAGAAACACCGACTAGAGCATTGGAGTTAAACGGTAGCATTCAGAAGCTGCTGTGTCATGCTGCTTCTCTTCTGTAAGGAGGAATAAGACGATAGGATGAGTCACTCCGCTTCCTGTTGACCTCTTCGTCAAGTTAGCCCTCAATTTCCACCCCGGTTGCCAGGCTCACAGATTTTCCCAACCGTTAGCCTATGCAGAGTTTTATGAAATGTTATGTACGATGATTATTTTTTCAGGAGGAAATCTTTATGACAAAATCAACCAGCAAAAAGGACAGCTCTTTACAGAGGAGGTAAAGGCTCATCATCATTCTCCTAACTCACCTGCTGTTTTCACTTACCGGTGCTCTTCTGTCTTATGGTCTCTCAGCAACACTGGATGCTCACTTGCATCTCACCCTCATGTAGTAGGAACCCAATCCTCATGGTGCTCTGATCTGACTGGCTTTTCAGATGTTAGGTTCCAATAACCGCTCTGGCTCCACTGCTGCCTCACATGTGTTGCCGGTCACTAGCGCAAAGCTCATTCTAGCAGCACTGTACCTTACCTGGCTCCTTGATAGCTGAATGGCCATGAAGCACTACCTACTTGACTACTTTGTTGTTGTGGACAAAAGCATCTGCTAGTTTAAAAAATGCTAAAATAAAACCAAGTAAAAAATGTGAAAAGCTACTGAAGTTCTTGTGCATAATCAGTATCAAGCATGTTCACCCATCTACTGTTAGATTAAACTCTTTCCCAAACACAACTTGTTTTACTTATATGTAAGACTTTGTTAATTTTATCTTAGCGAGCTAGAAATAATTCTGAATCTCTTAGTGTGGATTTTTCTATCCTTATGTGCTTGTAAATCCTCCCTCTTTATGATGCTTTACAGGTTGTCATCTGGTATTTGTACCAGATCGCTTCAGCAGTGGCTCACATTCACAAAGCTGGGGTCCTTCACCGGTAAGTTAGTCGACTATGTGGTTTATAGTTATGGAGAAAAAAAACTGGCTAAGGAAATCTAAAACCAGCCTGAGGGGTCATGTCAAGTGAGTTGACGTGCAGCGAGCATGTTCTTTGTTGCAGGGATATCAAGACGTTGAATATTTTCCTCACCAAAACGAACCTGATTAAACTGGGCGATTATGGTCTTGCCAAAAAGCTGGACTCTCAGTTCTCCATGGCTGAGACAGTGAGTATATAGCGCCTTTTCTGTGTGTTTAGGATATTACTGCAGGGTTTGCTGAAGGAAGAAGGCTCTGTGGTCTTAAAACTGCACCCCATTGGTCCGCAGAGGTCACATGCTGCCTCGCTAATGGCTCCCATGTTTTGCTGGTGAGCAGAAATGGTGGCGCCCCTGAATCAGAAGGTCAGGGCTTGGCTCGATGTTCTGGTCCTGGGTCAGCGCTGCCTTTTTGGCCGGTGCTCTTTCTGGCTGATGGAGAAACCTCAAGTTCTGACTGCAGATGTTTGAATATCTATTGTCCTCGACTAAGCCAAATTTTCTGCCTGCCCTGCTCTAGCCTGTTCTGATAGCTGGATAGCGGAGGCTTTGCCATATATAGCCAGACGTGAGCATGTTGCCTGTGTAATAACAGTCTCTTCTTGTATATAAAATTTCTGCAACCCTCTTTCAGTTAATCCTGTGAGTCACAACCCAGTTTCATATCCTTGATAGGAGGCTGGGTGGGTAATATCAGTGATTTGCGTCATGCAGGAATTCACGGGAAATGCCCGTGTCAGAAACTGATTTAACTTTTGAAATGATCTTTTTAAGTGACGTTAGGAATTTTTGAAATAACTGAGCAAGATGCCAAATTCTACTGGTTAGTCGATTGCGATCGGTAGTGATTTTAAATGGTAATTCTTAATAGAAAAATTAGCCCGATCAGGGTTTGTGGTGTCTTGTGGCCACCGTCTGTGTTTAAGGCCTCACATCTTTCCGTTGTAATAAACGCTGACGTTGACTGGAATTGTTGTGGACGCCCTTAAATATGGCGCCAAGACTCGAGTGCGCTGCTGTGTGGTACATGGCACATCCTGGGTGATGCTCCTGGTATAGGTGCTAATGCTGCTGTGCTCTCTGACCCCAGTGTGTGGGAACGCCATACTACATGTCTCCAGAATTGTGCCAGGGTGTGAAGTACAACTTCAAGTCTGACATCTGGGCCATGGGCTGTGTCCTCTTTGAGCTGCTCACCCTCACCAGGACCTTCGAGGCCACGGTAGGGGAGAGACCTGCCGGCGTTGACGTCCCCCGCATTCTCCCCCCTTGCGGAGTGGGCCGCGCTAATGGCCTCCGTGCCTTCTGCCGTTCCAGAACCCGCTGAACTTGTGTGTGAAGATCGTCCAGGGGAACTGGACGAAGGAGGTGAACTCGGATGTGTACTCCTCAGACCTCATCCAGCTGGTGTATGAGTGTCTGGATCAGGTGGGCGGCCAGGGCTGGGCTCAGGGCTGCTGTGGGCCCAGCGGGGGCAGATTTACTCATTTGGTTCTGCGTCTCAGGACCCGGGAAACAGGCCAACCGCTGACCAGATTCTCGACTGGCCCATTATCTCCAGCCGGAAGCAGTGAGTGCGGGGAACTCGAGGCCCGGAGAGCCTGAAAAATAATAATGGTCTTAGAGAGCTGAAGTCTCGTTTGCGTTTCAGCCAACGCTGAAGATTCCTCCTTTCTGCTTTCAGGGAGATTGAGGAGAAGGTGGCACTGCTGAACTCTGCCAACAAGAAGCCCAGGTTTGCCCCTTTCCTTTATGGTCCCCAGAATTTTACTGAGCACGTTTTGTAGCTCATTGCCTGTAAATTTGTAAAATATGCAAGGCAAATACACCCGTATTAATAAGGTTTGATCAGTTCTGTATAAAATAGCTAACATTTAGCAGCATTTATTTTGGCACTTCTCTCCTAAGCGAGTGGTGCATTTTGTTTAAGGTTGAGCACGGTGACCGAGAGTCCAGTGGCTGTGGTGACCACACGATCTCGGGAGGTGTACTTCTGGGGTGGGGGGAAGTTCACCCCTCAGAAGCTGGATGCTTTTAAGGGGGGCAGCAGCGCCCAGCAGGTGTGCGCAGGGGAGACACACTTTGCCGTGGTTACCGTGGAGAAGGAGCTGTACACATGGGCAGTGAGTACTAGAGCCCTGTTAAGTGTGTGTGTGTGTGTGTGTGTGTGTGCGCGCCAATGGGAATTTCAAAAACAAGCATCTTTTTATAATATCAGAGCAGTGTTCTGGCCTCCAGAGAGTCCACGTTTGGAGTAAAAACGTGAAACATCTGTGGGTCCCTGAACACCAGGGTGGGAAATACTTTAAGTTCTGCTACCAAGAGATTAACAGCTGCCATGCTGCTAGTTATTATACTAATGAGAGACACTTTGTGATCAAAGGCCACATCTCCAGCAGCAGTGAATGCTGGGGTCTCATGGGTCTAGTGGGGTGATCGCATAGTTCTCAGGCTGCCTCACAGGGTGACATGGGGGTGATTTAGGCCTTTGTTAATCTGGGGGAGGGGAGTTAGGGGTTAAGAACAGCTTTGGGTTGAGGAATAGGGTGTCTGCTTCATGGTTGTCTGGCAGTAAATTGGCCCTTTCTGACGTTAGCCTCTCTCCTGGGCAGAGTGTGCAGGGCGGGGCCAAGATGGTGGGCCAGCTGGGTCACGGTGACCAGGCCTCGTACCGGCAGCCGCGGCGTGTGGAGAGGCTCCAGGGCAAGGCCATCCGTCAGGTGGCGTGCGGGGCGGATTTTACCGCCTGTGTCACCGGTGAGCTGGGTTTCTCTTGTGGAATTTTATGCTCTCTCATTGGTCCTTGAATAGCAGGTGGACACACAAGGTCTCAATAGAATAAAACAAAAGTTTTACTTTTCAATATGTACGTCTCTCTAAATTATCTCCAAAAATACAATTGCGTAGAGAGAAAATAAAAAGATAAAATCATAGATGAGCACAATGGCTCTCTGTAGCCTGAGAGATCCTAATATCTAGTGATGGCAAAATGAAGCTTCATGAACCATGTGCTATATTTTTTGACCCCACTAGATGGTGCTCTCTGTTCATAAAATAGCTCAAAAGCATTCCCCAAACCAAACCAAGAGTACCATCTAGTGGAATTAAAAAAAAAAAAAACAAAACAAAACTGCTGCCCGTGGAAAAATATGCAAAAACTGGTTTTGTGCATTTATCACCTCTTGTGACTTCTGACCCCAGATGAGGACCAGATGTACATGTTCGGCTCCAACTACTACGGCTGCATCGGCATGAGCGGCTTGAACGGTGTGGAGGTCCTGGAACCTGTGCTGCTGAATTACTTCCTGGAGCACCCGGTCAGGCAGGTGTCCTGCGGTGACAACCACGTGGTGGTTCTGACACAGGACTGTGAAGTCTTCTCCTGGGGCTGCGGCGAGCACGGTACACCCCCCCGCCCCCACCCCCCACAGACAATCCACCCGCACGTGTCTCCTTTTTCTGCCTTTGCCGTTCCGTTGATTTTTGTCCTGCCTTGTCAAGTTGTCCTACTGTACTGCATTTACAGATAGATCCCTACCAAATAATGCTGCTACCATTTTTTTGCCCTGAAAATGTATAGTCCCAAATATAATAAATAACTAATAATGATGAAAAAAGAATTAATGTAATGTAAGTAGGAATCGTGACTGGAATGCCTTATCAGATTGTATTACCCATTTTGAAACTGCAGGTATCAATGGACAGAAATACTTTATCAGAGCATCCTACTTTTGTAAAATACACAGGTAACCTCGATTTAAACTGAAATACGGAACTTGGGTAATTCAACATCCTACATTCAAAACATTGATAGTAAATCAACGTGATACTGATGGTACAGTATGATAAATATACTTAATGAAGTATTAAAACATATGAATGTTGAAAAATGTACAAATAAGTTACGCAGGACAGAGCAAGGTCTGATAGATCGATGGGCGGCTCTTCAACTACGAGAAGAGGGGTGTGATATTATGAGTGCGCAGCACCCAACCGTAGGATGTTTCCATAGGTAGGATGGATGAAATGTTAGAACACCGGCAACTGACCATCTTACTTCAGGCTGCGGGAGTCCTGTTGGCAAGCAGAACTGACCCTGGTAGATTCTGATTGGCTAGCTGGAACATAGTGGTCATGTCCTATTGGCTACTTCAGTTAACGGTTTCTCATCCCTGCAATCAAGACTAAGAAATCCTCTCATCTCTGTCCTTTAAAGGTCGTTTGGGGCTGGACTCGGAGGATGACTTTTCTATGCCCATGCAGGTTTGTGTCTTGTATTTTCCTTAAGAATCTGAAATTGGCTGTTCGCATTCAGATGGAGAGTATAATATTTTATAATTTTTATTTTCTAATGCCCGGGTGCGCTCCTTAAAACTCTAGCGAGCAGCCTTTGGGTTTTGCTGTGGCACCTGTGCAAGGATGGTTTTTAGTGAGTTTGCCCCCTTGCCTGTGCCCGAAGTTGTATCAGCCCCTTGGGGAGCTGCAGTGTTGTCACGTGGCACGGCTGTGTGCAGGTGGACGTGCCCAAGGGGGCCAACATCACGTCCGTGCACTGCGGCGCCGACGGCACCTTCTTCCTCACCGAGTCCGGCAAGGTGCTGGCCTGCGGCAACAACGAGGTCAACAAGCTGGGTCTGAATCAGGGCATTTCCGGCATCATGAACCACTCCGGAGAGGTACCGGACCGACGTCCGGGCGGGACATTCTGGGTTAGAGGGATTAACGGCTGCCACGCTGCAAGTTGTAATGCTAATGCGGTACACTGTGTGATCAAAGCCCACATCTCCAGCAGTAGTGAATTCTGGGGTATTTCATAGCTCTAGGGGATGGTTAATTACAGCATTCCTAGGCACATAATGCAGTGCCAACTGCTTCAGCCAAAATTTGAGGGGGGGGTGGGTCGTTTTCAATTATTCTCTTCCCCTGTTCAATGGGACGCTGAATCCAGAGCCCTCGAGTGCTCAGGCTGTTTAGAGTGTCCTGTGTTGTGTATCCAGAACAATAACAACTTGAATTGTTCCGGGGAATTCCAGTGTGGAGGGCTGTCCTTTTAAGGGTGTCCCCAGCTGGGTGCTTTTCTGATTTATTTCCTGGTCCCAGGTACCAGTCACCGCTCTACATTTCTATTGCCCAGCGGAAAACAAAGAGGACCTGGCCAATGGGCAAGGTGACTGGTCCTCTGTTTTGGCCTGGGGGGGGGGGGGGGGATGGGCACCTGTGACTGTTGGGGTGGTGGGGGGGGGGGATGGGTGTTGGGGTTGTTGTTAGAATGGTTTGGTACCACGGCAATAATGTTTTTCTAATCATTTGTTTGAAAAG
>JABFDZ020000030.1:1794419-1819765 GCA_019775955.2 Pollimyrus isidori | reverse complement strand
GGGCATGGCCACCTCTGACTGTAGTGGTGCTGGGGTGGGAGGAGGGGATTGTGTCTTGTTGATCGACTGGTTGGTAACCACTGCAATACTGTTAGACTAATCATTAGTATGAACAGGACATGTGATCAAAGTGATTGTTGTACATGGTACGATTATTGGTAGCAGAACTTGAAGACCGAAGGGAGGGTGAGGATTAGAGAGCTGCGGAAGGTAGTGATGGCCAAATGATGTATTTTTTTACCCCAGTCGATGGCGCTCTCTGTTCATAAAAGGGCTCAAAGCATGCTCCAAAGCAGACCAAGAGCGCCATCTGCTGGTGTAAAGAAATACATAACATGATTCATGAAGCTTCATTTGGCCGTCGCTATAATGTAAGGTCCTTCATGACCCCCCCAGCCTGTGATTTCACATTGAGCGCCACTTATTCCCCTGTTGGATTATCTGTTCTGCCAGTCCTGAGCCTACTCTGCCCTCCCCACCCCCAGGTGTATCAAGGGGTTCCCTACACCACCTCGCTCACCCTGGTCAAGCAGCTGGCCCGCTTCAAGATCCGATCCATCGCTCCGGGAAAGACCCACACGGCAGCCATTGACGGTGAGGCAAACCCGAAGTAAATTTGAGGGCAAATTTGAATGGATGCGAATGTCACTGAACATTTTTAAATTCTTTCAGCTTAGTTTCTTAATTGGGTCACAGATGGAACAGTGAAATGCGTTCAAATGATATAATGAATTTGACAGGTGTTCTTGTAGTTCCTTTAACATGTTGTGTTTCTGTGTGGGCTGCTATTGGTTGGTTTGAGAAGCACGTCGGCTGATTGGTCCTTCCACCTGTTTGCAGAGCGTGGGCGGCTGCTGACTTTCGGCTGCAATAAGTACGGCCAACTGGGTGTGCGAGACTTCAAGAGGCACACGGGGGTCAACCTGCTGGTGGGCCCCTTCGGCGGCAAGGTGATCACCAAGGCGTCCTGTGGAGACGGCTTCACCATTGCTGCCACGGAGGGTGAGGGGGCAGCACACACTGCTGGGGTTGGAAGGGGGGGGGGGGTGATCTGTACATAATACACTCTTGAAAGAAGGTTAGTCTTGCGAAGGATATGAGACAAGCTGTTGTACGCTTGAGATGGTATTTGCCCTGTTTTTTGCCATTATAATGGCCAGTTGTGAAATGGATGTTTTGCGAGATCCTTTGGATGAGATCACTGGCCATGCTATTTATCCAGAGTGATGAACCCCCGTGACGTTCATCCCCATCATAGCAGTTAGTGCTCAGCTCAAGTATTGACTTTTGACTTGGCGACATCTGATTCTTGCTCTTCTCAGACAACCAGATCTTTGCCTGGGGCAACGCAGGCAACGGCCGTCTGGGGATGCCTGCCGACAAGGGCTTCGGCTCGGAGGTGTGCCCCGCCCTTCCGCGGCCCATTTTCGGGTCCCTGCATCACGTCCCTGACCTGTCCTGTCGGGGGTGGCACACCATCCTCATTGTGGGTAGGTGTGTCATCCCCAGCCTCCGCCGCTCTGGTCACAGGATAAGCAGGGATGGATTAACAAGGCTTTCCCTTTGTCCCATGCCGCCCGGCTCTTCACAGAAAAGGTTCTCAACTCAAAAACCATCCGCTCAAACAGCAGCGGCCTCTCGATCGGCAGCGGTGAGTCAAAGCGGCTGCGTGACCCGTCCTGTTTCTTTGGTCAGTTTGTATGTTTTGGCTGTTGTGCCTGCGTGGGGACCGACGCTCCCGTCTGCCGGGCTCTCAGGCCTGGGGCAGGGTTCTACCTCCACCATGGGCCTGGACATAGAGCAGGGCTTCGAGACGGGGCTGCGTGATGGGGGTTCCGGAGGCACCGTGGAGGCCGACATGGACGACCGTGGACTAGAGACGCCGATGATGTCTGTGGAGAACAATGACAGCTCCTGTCCCTTCTGGCTACGAAAGGTCAGCTGGATTTCATATTGTGTCCGGTCCGGGTTTAAGTGGCCTTTGTCTCTCCGTTACCTCGTTTCCACCAACTCGGAGCTGGTCCTGGGCTGTTCCTCGTTTGGTGCCTTCTGAGAACCAGCCTGCGTTTCCACCGATTTCAAAAAAAGATTTAAAAAAAAAAAAAAGACTCTCTATAAAGGCTCCCCGTCTGTGTGTCAGTTTATTCTCGCTCGTTGCTTCACCGCTGTGCTTTTAAGAATCCCGCAATAAGAGTCTGCTAATAACTGAACTTTGCAGTCCACAAAACTCATGATCTCCTCACCACTTTTCTATTTCTCAATAAAAAAAACAATGTAACCTTATTCCACTAATAGGCTGGAAAGTCGTTTCACTGCCAGCTCCACCGTCATTAGACTAAATGTATGGGTTATGGATTGAATTTTCCAGGTGTGTGGAAGGTTTGGACACCACAGCCCGTCCCTCCTTTACTGACATTAGTGTTCCACATTCTGATACTGCTGGAGCCAGTGTTTTCTAGCCCCGGATTTAGGAAAAAGTCTGGCAACAGTTCTGGCAGCACTTCTGTGTGTATATGTGTCCTCATACTGCCCCCCCCCCCCCCTTTCCACCCCCACAGGAGCTGCAGGAAGCAGAGTTCATTCCCATGCCAAACGACTCCAAGGATTCCCTAGCCAATCAGCTGCCCCCCTCCTTGGAGAGCACCACCCTGCCCTACGATGAGCTCCAGAAGATTAAGGCAGCTGCAGGGCTCTCGGTAACCCCCCCCCACCAGCCCCCTGCCCCAAACTGAGGTTACCTGACAGCCAGATCACCCCAACTCCAGTGAATAGATGAGGGAACCCAGATGTGTTTTTTGCCAGTATATATCTGCAACTGCCTGCTTTAACCTAATACCAACCATTACGGTATCACCTTCCAGTGACCAGTCGCTAATCGATGATCCCATCCACCGTGGATTTCTCCATCACCGCTGATATGAAGGTGGCCATTGGGATGCATCTCTCTGAGTTCCCCCTTCTTGTCCCCCCTCCCCCTGCAGACGGCCCATGTGGGCTGTGACAAGGTGAATGGGGTGCAGGATGCTGGTGCCTGTAAGAAAAGCGGTGGCCAGCAGGGGGCAGTGTCAGACAGTAGCTGCTGTTCAGCCAGTGCTGAGGTGGCGCAGGTAAGGCTCGTCAGTGAGGACAGCACATATCAGTGTGACACTAGGTCTCAAAACCTCATTTGCTCCATTTGCCCTGTAATAAAAGTATATTTTGGTTCATTGTCTCTTCTGCAGCTGAGAGAGGTAGTGGCTCACCAGGAGGCCATGATTCAGTTGTTACAGAAACAGGTGAGTTATCTTTCCTGCGTCCATCCAGCCACTGTCACCTCAGACCCAGGCGCTGACGGCCGTGGTGTCCTGTGCATCTCCTGTACAGTTCGGTGATCAGCTGAAGGAGAACGAGAAGCTCTGGAAAGCCATTGAGGTCCTGAATATCGGGGCAGCGAACGGCAGCAACAACGCCAGCGGCCGTCAGCCCGGGGGGGATCAGGGTGTGGGCGGGGCTGAGGGGCCTGGTCCTTGAGTAAGGACCCCGTGCTGTCTTCGGCCAACGAGGGCCGAGTGACCCTGATCCTGTGCAATAGGATCCTTTTGTGATGGGCTTCCCGGGATGGGATGTTGAATGAGAGTGATTGGTGAAGCAGTCTTGTGAAATATGGGCCTAGTGCATGCCAGGAGGTTTAAAAAAAAAAAAAAAAAAAGTAAGGGATTTGAAACGTTAGTCACCCCCTCGACCCACCAACACTGTGACCAACCCAGGCACATGAGGTTCACTGAAAGTAGGTATTTGTTAGTCACTCCATTCAACGGTGAGTTGGTCTCATTCCTTAACTAGTCAAAGTCTTTGGTTTCTGTGCGTTGGTGTCGTATATGAGTGTGTAGGAGTTTATGGGCTTCAGTGTGTGAACGGTCCGTCTGTTTTGACGGCGTTGCGTTTTAAGCTCAACTGATGATTTCTGTCAGTTTTTCTTTCCGAACAGGATGTAATGTTGGCAGGATTCAACGTTAAGCATCTTTTTTTATGGTCATAATGTTAAGGTGGGAGGTGAGGAAAAGGCTTTGGTGGCCTTTGTATTCCTCTGTTTTGCTCTTGACGTGCAGTTAAAATGGTCGCCTGGTCTGTGAGGATCTTGCACGCTCAGCATGTGCTTTTAGCCGCTGAAAACCAGCGGTAATCATTTTGAACCAAAGATGGACGTGTCTTTGCTGTTCTCTTTTTATTATTATTATTATTATTATTATTATTATTATTTTTCATAGCTGCCTTATATACGTAGCTCACAGGCACAACACGGCCGAATTTCTGTGCTGTTATTTTGAAATGTGAACAAAATACACAGCAAAATTGCTTTATCTGTTCACACTGGACTTGGTACCACATTCACTCCTCACTGTGTACAACTGCAGTAAGTATTTAAGGGAAAACACATTTGTCATGTCATGAACGAGGCCACTGAAAACAGTGTGATACCACAGGCATTCATTTCATATTAAGGGCCTTTTGGAAAGAATTAAATACTTATATTATTCCCAAATGTGTTTACTATGCTACATGTTAACTATTTACATGTTAAGGTTACCATAATGGCCTCTGTCTGTGAGAACTGAGTATTCTGTGCTGCATATTCATAATGGATATTGTCGACTTAAAAATGTATATGCAAATGTATGAGCAATTTACTGTATGGACACTAAAGCGTGTCTAACACATTGCGTGTATTTTTTAAGACTTGTGAAATAATGGGTAACTTAGCAGTCCCATACTTATACGTGCGAAGCACAATCAAACTACTGATTCATGGTCTATTTTTATATTTTACTCCTTGATCTTGCTGTTTTATGGAGCCCCGACGTTCACCAGCGCATTGATGGCGATGCGTGTGGGTGCCTTTTTATCGGTCTAAAGTACAGCTCATTTTGATCGACGGAACACTTTCGCACATGCCAGAATATTCCTTGGACTTGCTCGTCTTTGGTGATTTCAGGTCTCATGTTTTAATAATAGGTAATAAGCTAAGACTTGTGTTTTGCTAGAATGAAGTCGACAAGACTTTGAATTTCATTTTCCTAAATGTGGTACATATTAATTAAAGCATGTGCCTTTTAATAAACTGTTTACCTTTTCATTTTTGGTTTAATACTACGTCAGTGTTTGTTTTATTCCTTTTCATTTAATGCACTCGATGTATTCTATCTTTGCTTGCCATTTAATTACGGTTCATACATGTATGCTTTGTCACTTATATGACTTACTGCAGGCTGGTAGCATTCACTCCCTTTTTGTTACAGTGTGCCAGGAAACATGGACTGTGCATTCAGATTTTGTGCCTTAACCCTTTTTTTTTTTTTACTGCTTATTACAGTGAGTATTTAGCAGTAATTTGTGTGTCCATTTGTATTTATTTCTGCCTGTAATGTTTTGGCTGCCAGAATGCAAATGTAAAACAGAGTTGGGTTAAAACGTTCTGCATGGCGGCAGAGTGGCACAACGTTCAGCTTTATTTAAAACGTGCCTTTGCAGTGCAGTCCTTAGGTTATGCCTCATGTAAATAAAGGATTTTTTTGCCAATGGCTTGCGTTTTTATTGGCACATATTCAAAAGTGTATCAAATATAACCAATGCCTTTATTTTACATCATGAAATCCTTCCCATATCATTTGTGTCTGGCTTGTAAACAAATTGACAAAGTGACTTATTCAGCGTTTCCCTTAGGAGAAAAATCAGTTGAGTTCCTCAGAAACGTCTACAGTCCACAATAAAACTAACATGAAAATAATCATATGCAACACACAGACAGCATCATCATTCCTGGCCAATGCAGCTCTGCATTTACTGTGAAGTAAAGCATCATCTCATTTCTTTACTGGTGTTTCCTCTGCCGTTGTTAGAGGCGGCGTGGCGGGGGAGGGGGCCGGCTCTTGATGTACTGACACTTGGGAATGTGTCTCTCGGCAGGACCCGGGGCGAAGCGGCGATCACAGTGAGGACAGGCCACATAGTCGGGGTTGTTGTTGGCGGGAACCTTTGGCCGCAAGGCCCCGTTCGCTGGCAGGAGGCCCTGACGGATGTTCTTGATGAAAATCTCATGCTTCTGCTTCCAGTTGCTCTTTTTTGGCTGGCAAATGCAGCCGAAAAAGAAAGCAGACAATTACAGTAGCATCTGGAGCGCTGACCTTCAAAAATACTGCTTGTGGAGCAACTACGAAAGATCAGATCTGCTGTATCGGATTTAATCATATCAGACGGGGCTGTCTTACCTCTGGTGTCTTGCTTCTTGTGTTGGTCTTCATGAACTCTTCCAGGTCTGTTCCTTTGGCCCTGTACTTGGAAGAATCAAAGACCTTTCTCTTTGAATGGTGCACCTTCTCACAAGCCTTCGTGTGTCGCTCCAGGCGCTCAGCGGCAAAGCTCCTGTGGCAGTGCTTGCAGGGCAGGAGCTGGGGCCCCTCCCCCAGGCTAGGCCCCTCTCCCAGACTCAGCTGCTCCGTAAGGTGTATCGATCTCGCACGAGGAATCGTGGCTCCTTCCGGAGGTGGGCTCTCGTTACTGCTGTTCAGGCTTGTCCTCCAGAGGACCTTCTGACTCCTCTCCTGGCCATTTCTTTGTGTCCTCACCTGGTCCCTCTCCCAGTTCCCGTCTTTCAGCCTTTCCCACTCTGCTTCCCTTATCCTCTCTCTTCTTTCTCTGTATTCCCACTCTCCCTCCTTTATTTTCCCCCTTTCTTTCACCCTCATCCTTTCCCACTCTCCCCCCATATTCCATGTTCTCCATTCCCATTCTCCTTCCCTCACCTTATCCCTGCCCTCTTGCCATTCTCTCTCTCCATTCCTGCCTTGCTTTCCCCCTTTCCACCCATCTTCTGTCCCCCTCTGCTTCAGTGCCTCCCTCTTACTCTCCCACTCTCCCCAGCTTGGTCTCTCTGACTCTCTGTCTTTCACGGTCTGCTTCCTTTCTCTGTCTCGCTGTCTTTCCTTCATCCTCTTCTCACTCACCATTTCTGCCTCCTTCAGCCTGGTCTTCCTTTCCCACTCTGCAGCCCCGTTCTCACTTCTTTCGAATTCTCTATTCCACCTTTCTTTTCTCTCCATTTCATCCATCCTTCTCTCTCTCTCCATCATGCCATCTCTCCTATCCCAGTCAACTGCACCAGCTCTACCACTCTGTCTCCTCTCAATTTCCTCTGTCCATTTAATCTCCTCCAACTCTGCTCCTCGTCTCCCCCACCTTTCCCTCTCCCCTGTAGAAGCTTCCCTCTCCTGTTGAATCCTCCTCAGCTTGCCTTCAGTCCTCCTGAGTTTCTCTTTCAGGGCAACCTCCCTCCTGCGTATGTCTTCAGCCAACCATGGCTGGTCCTCCTCATCCACCTTGGCCTGCCTCCTTTGCTGGCCCTGTGCTCCCTGAGGTGCGTTACCCTTGGACCACGTCGACACCTCTGCGGGGGGCAAGTCTAATGAAAACTGTCTCACGGGATATGGCTTTAAATATCTCTCATCAGATGTCTTTGTATAACTGAGAGGTAAAGTTGGAAGAGCGGGAGGGACTCTTGGCACATCCAAAGGTTTCAAAGATTTTGCATCATTAATAGTCCTAGACATGTTCCAACTGTAAGATCTCTTATGGTAAACCGGTTTCAGCGAAAAGGCCCCTTCTTCACCAGTGGTTTTTCTTGGGCTATCACCATAGTAATGTTTCTTATAATAGACACCATCATATCTAGTTTTTGGAGAATTACTCTTTTGTTCTGGTGAATAGTTCTTGTGGGAAATGTTCTGCATTACTTTGTATAATGCAGCCTGCTGCTTCTGCTCATATATAGACATCATTTTCATCTCCTTTTCTTCATCTTCGTTCTGAAGGAAATTTGACTGTGAAGGCTGCATTTTGGAAGACCAATGGTCTCTCCCCTCATGGATCACTGTTGGAAGTTTCAATACTGGGTGTGGACTTGGTGCCATTTGTAAAGTCATGCTTCATGGGAATACCTGGTTAAAAACATACATTTTGGTGATGGTTGTTTTGTTTATGGTCTGACTGTTAACTCCATTGAATAACATGGTTTACAACTTGACAACCATTCATCCATCCATCCATTTTCTGCCACTAATCTGGGGTCGGGTCACCCAGACCTCTCTTGCACCTTCTCCAACACAACCAAGGTGTTCCCAGGCCAGCCGAGAGATGTAATCTCTCCAGAATGTCCTGGGTATGCCCCTGTTGGACATACCCGAAACACCTCCCCAGGAAGCCGTCCAGGAGGCATCCTACCTAGATGCCAGAACCACCTTAACTGGGTCCTTTCGATCCGGAGGAGCAACAGCTCTACTTTGAGCCCCTCCCAAAAGTCTAAGATTGAGTCCAAACACCCTGTGGAAGAAACTCATATTTGCCACTTGTATCAGCAATCTCATTCTTTTGATCATTACCCAGAGCTCATGATCATGGTTGAGGGTAGGAGTGTCGATCAACAGGTAAATCGAAAGCTTTGCCTTCCAATTCAGCTCCGTCTTTACCATGACAGTATGGTATAGTGTCCACATTACTGCCAAAGCTGCACCAATATGTCAGTCTATCTCCCGTTCCCATCTTCCCCCACTCATGAATAAGACCCTGAGATACTTTAACTCTGCTTGAGACAGCAATCCGCCCTTTTCCAATTGAAAACCATGGCCTCAGACTTGGACAGGCTTATCTTCATCACGGCCACCTCACATTCAGTTTCAAACCGCCCCAGTGCTACAGGTCACAGCCCCATTATGTCAGCAGGACCACATCATCCTTAAAAAACAAAGATGTGATCCTGAAACCCCCAAACCAGACCCCCTCCACCCCTTGGCTACACCTAGAAATTCCATCCATCCATTTTCTGAAACCACTGGGAACAATGGACACAGGCAAGAACCAACCCTGGGCAGTTGCCAACACACTGTAGGGCGCACTCACACAACTACAGAGCCAATTTAGAATCACCAATCAACCTATCCTACATGCTGTTGAACTGTGGGTGGAAACTGGAGCCCCCAGTTGTAAAAATGGGGAGAGTGTGTGAACTCCACACAGAAGGCAGCAGTGCTAAGCATTGCACCACCATGCCACCCTCCACCTAGAAATTCTGCCCATAAAAGTTATAAACAGAATTGGCTACAAAGGGCAGCCCATACAGAACCCAACACACACCGGGAGTCTGGCTTATTGCTGGCATTGCAAACCAAACTATCACTCTCTTTGTATAAGGACGTAATGGCCTGCAACAGTGGACCCTGTACCACATACTCCCGAAGCAGCCCTCACAGGACCCCCTGAGGGACATGGTCATAAGCCTTTTCCATATGTCCAGAAAGCATATGTAGACTGGTAGGGGAAACTCCCATGAACCCTCCAGTAACTTGACAACCACTTTCAAGAATTTTAAAAGGTTGTTTAGGAGAAAAAATCTTAAGAGAAGGTGATAAGAAACTACAGGTTAACTGCCCAGAATATATTCAAGTATTGCATATTCAAAATATATACTCACCAGAAACCTTCATCAGTGTCCAGCAGATGCAGCTTTCGTTTGTCTTTTATAATGTCGATAATTTCGTGATTTTGATTTCCTGCAACAAAAATTTATGCGCGACAGTGTTTCTCCGGCCTGTATCCCTCGTAAAATTGGACTGCAACAATATATAGCATAATCGGGCTTATTATGTTACTATATGGGTACTGAGCAAAGTGTATCGGTAAAATGATAATCATTTAAATGCATTACTTCTTGCTGTTTAATAATTTAGTAGTTCTAAAGTAACCTTGTGCTTTAATCTGTGTTTTATTATATAATGAGTAGGAAACATAAATTAAACCGAATGTTACCTTATAGTCAGTATTGCTCAAAGTCCGTATATCCATTTGTTGGTGTCTGTTGCTTAGAAACCACTCTCATCCCCTTGCATCTCTTACTGTTTTTATGAGGTAGACTCATTCTAATGCTGTGATTGGTTCTAGCAAAAAACACGTGGATGGTTTCCGTTACCCCGGATGTGCGAACCGTGTAACCCGGCAAACCTAGGTATACAGTTTACGGCATTTAATATATCAAATTTGCAAAGGTCATACGTAAGTATTTTCAAGACTTCTGCTGCATAAGCAGTTCATGTTGGAATGCTTTTAGCTAATTAGTCACTTGCTAAGAGAACACATTATAAAACCTTGCAGGTTGTCTTATTGGATGTAAAGGTACTTTTGCAAATTTAAGAATAGGATGCAAATTTAAGAATTTTAGCCAGCTAAATAAGGGATATCGATTTCATACTTAGCAAACATGTAGCAGTATACCTTATTTAGCTGCATTACCACAATGTGTTATAATAAACATTTCTGTCTGTCGTGTGCTTTCTTTTAGAGCTCTGTGATGTCTGATCAAGAAGATCTGATATCAGTGGATTATGAAATATTTGGTAGAGTTCAGGGCGTGTTTTTCCGAAAATACACCCAGGTGATGATCATTCTACGAAGCTATATATTTTAGCAGTAAAATTCTCTGTATTTATATTATAATAAAGCAGTCGTACATGTCTGATAATACCGTTCTGTATTTCTTTGAAACGACTGTGTGTGTGTGGTTTTTTAAGCAGTTCGCCCAGTTTATACTACTTTGAGCCTGTTTATTTCTAAAACCTTGCGCATGCATAATATCATTAAAATATATGCCGTCACGTGACTGCGTACTCTTCCAGGCAGAGGGAACGAACCTGGGCTTGGCTGGCTGGGTGCAAAACACGAAGTCTGGGACAGTGCAGGGCCAGCTTCAGGGCCCGAGTATGAAGGTGAAACAGATGCAGGAATGGCTGAAGACCACCGGCAGTCCCAAGTCTCAGATAACCAAGGCCGAGTTTAAGAACGAAAGGAAAATCGATACATTGGAGCACACGAATTTCAAAATTGTTCGTACTTGAAAATAACTTGAACCTTTTCAGAATGCTTATGTTTAAAGCTTATCACTTAATATCCTTTGTTATGCTGTATTTGCTAGTTGTGTTGCTACTTGTATCAAGAACATTTTGTGTGGTAAATGTATGTGCTTAACTTATTGTGTATGGCAGTACAAGTACTTTAAAATGAAAGTAATACTGATGCAAACAGATCACATAGACTATGTGTGTATATATATGTATATATTGGTATATCTTTCTGTGTAATGAAAATATGGTTGTCCTTTACGAAATGTGGAGCAATAAACCTCAAATGAAAATCCGGTGCTTGAATTATTACATTATATATATCCTTATACACTTAGTCTCCATATATACTTCATCAGAGGAAAAAAAAGCATTTTATTATCTAAAATATGAGGATGCATTTTAAGCAAAATGCCCCTTTTATCAATTTTCCAACTGTTTAGAATGAACTGCACAACGAAAATCAAACGACGATTGACGATTGAGTCCTCCGTACCGGTAGGGGCGGTAGACGGAAATGATGAACCTGCGCACTACATGTAAACATTAAATGGCGTAACACTGGACTGCCGACACTAGCGAGTAGGAGTAGGTTCGAGGTAAATGCTTGTGCTGAAGAAATTATGAATGGCCAGTAAAGTCGTGCTCTTATGTTAAGTGGCATCACGAGAGTTACCGTATGCTTTTTTAATGAAAAAAAAAGAGTTTTATTTGCTAACATAAACATTGAGCGTAGTGTCATCTTGTACGATATTATTTAAAATGACAGTTAAATGCCGTTATTTCTTTTGGAATCTACCTGCTATCTCAGTATATGGTGTCTGTCCGATGCAGACAACTCAAATGAACTAGACTGACCACAAAAATACACTTTTTACGTATATATCTAGCAAATAACTTACAATCATTACTAACGCATCAGTATGTTTTATAATTTGCCAGTTAGCTAGTTAAGCAAGAAGTGATTTTGCGTGAACCGACGTTCAAGTAACCGAGTTAGTTAGCCGCATTTCGGAAATAACTTGCAAAAAATGAACTGTCAGAGAAAGAAATTTCTGAAATAATGATTAAGTGCTTGTCAGAAGAAGTCCAAGCAAAGCTTCGCTCTGGAATTGCGATAGTATCATTACAGCAATGTGTGGAAGAGCTCGTTTTAAACAGTGTAGATGCCGGCGCGACATGCATTGCTGTCAGGATGGACATGGAGAGCTGCAAAGTTCAGGTCGTAGACAACGGCTCTGGGATGGAGAGGGATGACATGGAAAGACTGGGAAGCAGGTACTACACAAGTAAATGCACATCATTAGAAGACCTGGAGAATCTCTCCTACTATGGTTTCAGAGGTGAGGCAGTTGCTAGCATTGCCTGTCTTGCCACACTGGTGGAGATCTCCTCAAGGACAAAACTGTCAGTGAAAACATTTGTCAAGCTCTTCAAGGAGGGCAAGGGCTTGGATGTATTTGAGGCTGGGACTACCCGACCATCATCTGGAACAACAGTGGTGATATGTAACTTTTTTCACAACATGCCTGTAAGAAGAAAAAGGGTAGACCCTGTGCTTGACTGTGAGCGCATCAAACGGAGGGTGGAAGCCCTCTCCTTAATGCATCCATCTGTCTCCTTCACCTTAAAGAATGACTGTACTGGAGCCATGGTGGTGCAGCTCTCCAAGGCCAGAAGCACCTACCACAGATTCATACAAATTCATGGCCTGGGGAAGGCCCAGAAGCTGGGGGAGGTAGGCTTCTCTCATGGCCAGTTTGAACTCAATGGATACATTGGCCGTGAGGGTCACTACAACAGCAGCCTTCAGTACTTATTTGTCAATAGCAGACTTGTCCTGAAAACAAACATTCATAAACTGCTGAATTCACTCCTGAAGGGGGTCTGTGGTGCCAGTAGGCTGAATGGAGGCCCTGGTGTGTCATCTGTCTTGGGGAGCCCAAAGCAAAAAGGTGGGCAAGAGCAGCATGCTATATATGTGATTAACATTAAATGCCCTTATTCAGGGTATGACGTATGCCTTGACCCAGCCAAGACCCTAATTGAATTTAAAGATTGGGAGAGTGTGCTGTTCTGTGTGGAAGAAGGGGTCAAAAAGTTTCTGACCAGAGAAAATCTGGATACAGAATTTTCACCTGACGACACCCAGGATTATGTTGTTGGGAACAGTGTGAATCAACTTCTGACCAGCCTAGGTAGGACAGTGGACAGTGTGGGAAGGACTCCTTCTGTGGTACCTTGCTTTACAGGAACGTGGTATGATGAGAGAACACTTGAATCTAAAGCTGTGTACAGGAGACTGGCACACAATATTAATGGGACAGAACAAGTCAACAACTCAGAGCAGGTGACTAATAGTTTGAATAAGAATATCAGTAACGCTGATGCTTCAGGAGGTATGGAATTACAAAGCGAACTTCCCACGACTACAACCAGTCTAGTTCATGTACAAAAGGACGGCTGGAAAGACCAGTGCAGCACATTAATCACAACTGGCAGACCACTGCTTGAGCTTTCAGGGGATAAGGAACGACATCATAGTCCTCAGATAGCTGGAGGACTAGGCAGTCCTTATTCAGGAGCTGAACAACTAGTGTGCAGTTCAAGTACTGAAAGGGTAAAACAGTGTGAAAGTCAAATATTCGAAACAGAAAGAAGTGAGAAGATGGTGTATATTACAGAGCAGGAGCCTTCTGACTTTAGTAAAGCATCCAGTAAAACCTCATCTGAAAATACTGATCTGAAAGCTCAGGCTAACAAAGCAGATGATCCTTGCTTGAATAAGTTGCAGCTGGGCTCATTAGGGTTTATCAGACATGTAATACCTCAAACACATCCCAAAGAAGTGCCAATAGAACAGGCAGGACTTGGTAAGTTTTGTCCACCTGGACCAATTCCAGCTCTAGATCTTTTCCCTCAGTGCCTTGTTGAAGATCATGAGTTTACCTCGGTGATGCAGCCTTCAAGACACGGTGGTACTCTGACATGCCATGCCATCAAGCAGCAGAGCAGGGGTTCAGCATTTGAAGTTCATGAAAACGTCTCTCTGGCAACAAAGAGGAAGTTATCATTTTTAGAGGATTCCAGGCATTTAGTTATCAGTGACAGTGGATTTAAGGGCTTTCCTCCCAGGAAACATAAGATTTCCAAGGTAATGCCATGCCCAAAAGTAGTTTTAACAAATCAGGCTGGATCACTAGACAGATTTAGAAGAATGTATGGAAAGCAGTCAGGAGCACAGCCTGTTTCTGTAGACATTGTAAATGATGATGATGTTGAAATGGCTCCTGAACATAGAACATCACATTTGGGAAATACTCCAGTCATTGCAGGGAAGTGTTTATCTTCTGCAGTCGGCCAGCTGAATGACACTGTTAAACCGGTTATCACATCTCAAGAAGACACTCTACCATCACTTTCAGAAGACACCATACTTAGATCTGCCCCATCCCAGAGTTCACTCGCTGGCAAGCTGTCGCGCTTAAAAAAGCACCAGATTGGCAATGAGAGCAGTACCCTGAATGTACCGCTAAACCATGTTCCAAATGCTGATGCCAGAAGTACAGACAAACTTGAGCAACTCTATAATAAGGAAGAGCAGCCATCTGATGTGCTTCATCCCTCAGTGGATAGCAGCGTTCTAGATGCTAATGCTAACTGGTTTGGTCCATCAGCTGAAAAACATAAAGATACCGAAGACTCCTTAAAGCGTGCATATTTAAATGCTGAAAATGTATCCACCCCTGTTTTCTCAGTTAAGGAAAACAATGTTCTTTCAGCTGAAATGGCCACTGAAAAGAGACCAGACGCCACTCTAGCTGAGGGGATAAATCCCAGTGAGGACGTCCTGCAGGTGAATGGAACAATTAGGGGAATAAAAAAAGACGTGGGTGATACTGGGGTACTGCATTCCAGTGACTGGGTGGAGCACTTTGATGATGCTTTGGGGAAGCTAGTTTATGTCAACAAGATAACAGGTCTGAGTAAATATGAGGCCCCTTCTATGGAAGATACCCAGGTGCCCTGTGTGAGCGATGTCACCACCATGGCCGTTAGCGTCATCTCCAGAAATGGTAAGTTGAAGAAAGCAGATTGTTTATACTGCATGATGGTCTGATGTTAGGAATAAATTGAATTGCACAAAGGCTTTCTTCAGATAGTACTGATTTACATTCCCTGTAACACTTCTAATAATAAACGTTTGTGATTGGGAAACGTGTTAATCTGCTGTCAGAATTGACTTCTTCAGAATTCTGAATTGGTTTTGTGTAACTATTTGGTATTCCGTGTAGTGTATCAATAGACAAAAGCTCAGAAATTCCAGAGAAAAGACACGACAGAAAATACCTCCATAGGAGCTTTGAATATATGAGCCTTAAAGACCTTGAGTATTTTCAGCACAACTCTCCTCTGTAGGGTTTGAGTACAGGTGTTACCCATTTCAAGCAGAGCTAGTGTTGCCCTTCCTGCCCAGATCCAGAGCAGAGAGAGTACTGAGTTCAGGCCTGGATGAGAAAGGTGAGCTTTTCATGCCACAAGAAAACCACAGGGATCCAAGCAGTCGCACAATATCACGTACATTAATATCATTTAAGAAAGTAGGGATGGCCATATTCCACGTTGTGTTTCTCTGCTTTTCAGATGAGCCACGTTCTGCAGACTCTCTGTCCTCACTGTACTCAAAGTGGGAAAATCCAGTGTTTGTTCGACCTCCCAAGGTAAACAAATTCCTGGTTCTGCTGGCATGAAGTTACTTTGAGCAGCAGGTTGCTTCCTGGCTCAAAATTTTTAAGACAGCAGAACACAAGCCAGGTAAAGGGCTTACCCAATCTTCAAAAGGAATGGGAAACATTAAGTGGTGTGAAGTACCCTGCTAACACAGTGTGTATCAGGGTTCTAGAAGCCGGACTGAAGTTCCATAAAGCAAGGAAGAAGGCATTTAATGAGAAACAGAGAGGAACCAGGCTGTAGTTTGCAAAAATGAATATATTATTCACATTGAGAAATGAGTGAAACAGATTTTTTCTGTGGTCTCTGAATTTTTTTCCAAATCTGTATAAATATATAGCGAAAGAATTTGCAACATAAGGCGTATTTGCCATCTGTGCCCCTGGAACCAGTGGAGGAGAACATTCTGTGTTAATAAATGATGTTAAGATGTATGACTCCTCTTCCGCCAGGTTGCAATAGATGTGACCACTGGTCAAGCTGAAGGACTAGCTGTGAAAATCCACAACATCCTCTACCCTTACCGCTTCACAAAGGACATGATTTTGTCCATGAAGGCAAGAAGCTGAGCATCACTAAGAGCTTATGTGAACCAGAAACACACCTGCATTGTCTAGATTTACACGTTTGGTGTTTTGCTATAATGCATAAAGCAAAACAAAATATAAATTATGTGAAGTTTAAAATGTGTAACCACATAATTAAAGAAATTTACACTTTGTCCATAGTCTTATTGTTGTATTATTCTGTCTTTAGGTGATTCATCAAGTGGATAAGAAGTTTCTTGCATGTCTCATTAACACAAAAGACCAGAAGGATACCAACTGCAGAGACACTGAAGGGAAGTATCATTCCACATTCTTCTCCGTTGGTCTTTGTTCATGCGTGTGTGCCTGGTTATTACGATTCACCAAATGTTCTGAGTTTTCAGTCAGTGGTGAGTCAGCAAGTTAACATGTCCGTGGTGTTCTTCTGAAACTTCAGGGAACTTGCTGGTGTTGGTGGACCAGCACGCTGCTCACGAGCGAGTCCGTCTGGAGAGCCTCACAGCAGGTGAACCTGGCTTCTCGGTAGCGAGAGGAAATCTTTACGGTGACCATCATACTGCAGGTCCTTGACAGACGGGTTGTGACATACAGGATGCTCTGTTTCTCTAGACTCCTACGTGGAAGACCCAGAGTTTCTAGGCCAGAAGCAGCTGCGTTCCTCCAATGTGTCGCCACCTCTCGAGATTGTCGTCACAGAGGAAGAACTGAGGCTGCTTAGGTCAGGACCAGCCACGCTGGTGCTTAAAGGATAACTGATCTACAGACCCTGAAGTCATGTTGTAATCAAAGTGTTTGTAATGGTGACTGTGGCTCTGTAGGTCCTGCCCACAGTTCCTCAGGGGCCTGGGGCTAGAAATGAAGTTTGTGGAGACAGAGGAGCCTCGTGTTCTGGTGGGGAAAGTGCCCATGTGTTTTGTGGAGAGGGAAGCCAGTGAGCTTCGCCATGGGAGGCACACCGTCACCAAAGATATTGTGGAGGTGAGAATCATCTCCACAGCAGCAACGCTGGTATAATAATTCTTTGATAATAGATACAGACTGATTTTGATCGCCATTCTGATTGTAGGTTCCATGAAACCATTATTTAAATAGTGTGTTTTTCTTTCTTACTTCTAGGAGTACATTCAAGAACAGCTTGAGGTGAGCATTGCTAATATCATGACAATAATATGTGTACAATTGCAGTTTATAAATATTGACTAGTCTAGCCCAAATCCAGTTTCTGCTTCAGATTAATTACACTCATTCCACTAGGTGGCAGTGTTGCTCCTTTTGTAGTGTTAAGCTAGGCCCTCAGGTTTAGTTTCACACAGGACTGCTCTCACTAGTTCCTCCCACGCTCACAGCTGCTACGCTCCGCCGGCCGGGTGCGAGGGACTCTGCCTCTAACGGTACTGAAGGTGCTGGCCTCGCAGGCCTGTCACGGTGAGCCGCCACAGCCCACTCACAGAAACACTCCCCGCTCACTCTATGTACTCCCATATCGAGCTGTCAGACTGCCTCATCTTACAGTCTGCTGTGTTTAACGTTTACACAAGCAGAATTTGGAACAACCCTGCATTACGGCTGTATGTTACCTTGTACCATAGTGTTTTACAGATTTACAGTAGTGTTGTTTGCCGTATAGATAAGCTACCATTTATGAGCTACATGCAGTATCAGTGTTATCTCTCCTGCAAGCCAATGTTACTCTCATCACCCTAACAGGGGCCGTTAAATTCAATGCCAGCTTGAGCAGGGAAGAATGCTGCAGCCTGATTGGCTCCCTGTCCACCTGCAAACTGCCCTTCCAGTGCGCCCACGGGCGGCCCTCCATGGTGCCGCTGGCTGACCTGCTCCACCTGGAGACCGAGCGGCAGGTCTGTAGGATATAGAGCTCTGAGTGAAAATAGCCTGGCTATGACTGACTAGTGTGCCTACCAATTAACTGAGGCTGTATGTGATTTTTTTGTTAGAAATGATATTGTGCCCTCCGTTCTCCTTAAGCCTGACCAGAGGGGTGTACTACGAAGTAAGTTTATTGGCTTAGTGAGCTTTCTTGAGGCTTATTCTGGGTTTTGCCTCCTGTGAATCGTAGCTCATTATTTAATCAGCTGTATCATCACGGCATTTCACGCTGCGCGCCTAACCTGCTCGGAGCAGGTTTAAGAGCAGACTTTTGATTTAAAGTAGGTGTATGAACCACCCTTTCACCAAAAATGTATATAGAAACTGTCCTTTCACTAAAAAACAGCTGCCCTTTGACTGACTTGTTGGGATGGGTGTTACCATTGTTTCTTTTCAGTCCGATATGAATTAATTGAAATGTTTTTATTCTGATACTGATATTCGCTGTTGGTTCCTTTAAGACACCTTTCTGGGTTGGTAGGGTGCTAACAATAGTTTTCCAAGCAGGGCAGGTATTACCTACCTTCTAATTTTAGTTTGTCTTTAGTTTGCAATATGCCAGCTCCACCCCTTTTATGCAGGCATGTACAGACAATCCCCGGTTAACTTACCGGGTTAATAAACACAGACGTCCACTCCTGGGCAAAAAAATGGGCCAAACCCAAAATTGTAAGACATGACACTTTTAACGATTTCAACAGTAAATTTTGAACACCCAAATGTGTTAGTTTGAATAAATCAAACATTTAAATCTTTTCATGATTTTCTCTGTGCAAGGGAATTTCCATTTCCAGCTTATTCCTTTCGACAGTTCATTGCGCTGCAAGCAAATGGTAGCACAGATCTCAGAAGGGTATTTTTTTTATGTTCTTTCTATTTATCTGAATTTAATTTCTTTGTCACTGTATACAATAAGATTCAATGTGCAACTCCACTATATACTGTAGGTCTTTGACCAAGGACTTTGTGGTTAAGACCAGTGTCTTCCAGCCCAGTCCTGCAGAACCCAGAGACGGTCCAAGTTTTTGCTTTCTCCTGCCAAGTAGGGAGCAAAAACATAGACTGCTGTGGGTCTCCAAGGACTGGATTGATAAACCGTTTAAGACCATTGAAAGGTTTGGCCCATTTTTTGCCCAGGACTGCAGTACTGTTGAATGTTCATTGCAGCAATCAGGGTTAGCCTGACTGTAGCCAGTTAATGCTGGATATGTAACACTAACTTTGTAGTGCACCCCCACTCCATAGGATAAGCAACTGGATGGACAGATGTATTCCCTTTGGATGGATTTGTTATGAACCAGCTGTTTCCAAATCATTTGATGAAATGCACCATAGCATGACTGGCACAAGGCCTGGCAACCTAGTATTTGTCCTCTATAACTGGAAATCGGTTCAGCATCAGAGATCCTGTGTGCGCAGCAATTTTGCAAACCCCCATTAGATGTTTTTTTTTTTTTTTTTTTACAGAAACCTCCCCAGCCAAACCTAAAGAAGCTCAGGTTGAGGTACCAAGCCTGGAAACGGCATGGGAACGAGTAAGGAAGACAAGAAGCTACAAGGCAACATTGCAGAAAGAAGACTGGGCATTAGATACCCCTCTGCTGTGAATTTTAGCTGCTTATTTATACATTATTTATTAAACAAGTACAGCTCTGCATAATTTCAGTATTTCAAATATATTCTCCTTCAAGTTTAATACAAAGTCAGCTACAGCAAACCAGACAGAATTAAATATGGTATTTTATTTACAGGGAGAATCAGAGCTCATGGTCCTCTGGGTGGTACAGCTCACTCATAAGGCGATATATGTAGGAGGGGGCGTTGCCACCGATGTTGGAAATGAAGAGGGTGATGAGCTCAGGAGGCACGTAGTCAAACACGGGGCAATGCACATTCACTTTGGACAGGATCTCCCCTGAAAGACAGGGAACGTGTTCATGGCTCTACTGTGATCCTGCGCGTGCGGTCATGTACGGCGGGGCTGGCTCTGAGGTTTCAGGCATTCCTAGTCAGGATAGCAATTTAGAGAGAGAAAAATATGTAACAGCGGGAAAAGGAAAACCCTACCTTCAGTGAATGGAAGCACTTCCTGTGGGGAGACAAATTTGTGGAACGTGTCTTCTTCATTAGGGAACTGAGTGAGGAAAACCAGGAATGTTAGTGTGTGCCAGTGATGTTGGGCAGTCAGAGACGCAGGAGGGTGTGGGAAAAGGGGGCCTTACCTGCGGGGACAGCTTGAACATGGGAGCACAGACAATCAGAGGGGTGGAGTGATGTTTGGCTGCCAGGGCCAGGGTATGAGTCCCATTTACGGCCCGCAAGCCCCCATTGGCCAGCACTGTCTGCGTGCCGATTATGACCTGTTTAAACGGTGTGCGTTAGACCTTTTTAATTCCAGAAACACAAACCCTATCTTCCTTGAATATGAAAGAATGATTTTTAATGTTTATTGTAAGACTCCTTATTTTCCTGTTTTAATTTGCTGTTTATCCATAATTGTCATTCAATAGAATGAAATAAGGGAGAATTTATCATTGTTAACATCCCACGATTATACAAGTTTCTAGTTGCGACATTTGTCTTTAACTATTTGACCATAACAGACAACTGTCAGGAGAAATATGGGAATGTCTAACATACATATTTACACCCATCTATAAAGTTTAGATCTCAATTACAAGTAACCTAAATTATGCGATTGACAAACTATAATGCTCATCTGTGTGAAAGATGAAGTAGCACCTTGTTTACTCGAGACATCACAGCAAATATCGCCGCATCAGGAATCACTGTTGTCTCAATGCCAGCTTTTGAAAGACTGGTTGCCATTTCGTGACCCTGGAGAAAAAGACAGATGGATGTGTGTGTTTAAAGCGGGCCTTTTGACATGAAATAAGTCGGATGGGTTTTTCGGTTGGAGCGCCCTACTTGGCAGAAAGGAGCACACTCGGCCACTATGACGTGGAACTTGCGCTTGCGTGCAGCGTCTTTCAGGAAAGCCTCGACGGTGCGCGAGCGGCCGATGGTCATGATGACTTCATTGGAGTGGATGTGCTCCAGTGCCTGCATGGCGATGTTCTCCGTAGTTATGTCTGCCACACAGTAAGGGATACAAAAACATATCCCAAAGGCACGATACATCTTTCATTGCTTTGAAGACATCTGTATTCAAAGCAACTTATAGAGAATTATACAGATGGATATTTTTGCTGTAGTACTTCAGGAGACATTTCAGACCATTTACCACCAAATGAAACATTACTGTATTTAAAAAATAAGATACCTGATACTAGATCCTGACCACATTACAAGTATTAAGATGCTATTGAAATCTTATTTGTATTCTCAAAATTACATAAGTGTAGTCTCACCAAGTTCTGTAAGCAGTTCGTTTATGGCCTCTATGACGTTTAATCTAAGGTCTTTGACATGTTGCCTGAAGTTATCTTCATTCAAGCCTCCTGAGGTCAAAAGCTTATGCAAAGATTCCTGTTGATCCGTCTCCTCCCTGCTCCCCAGAGACCTGGAATGAGGGACGGGGCATACTGTTGAGATAAACGTGTCATAAACTCGTTTTGCATAGTGCATTTCTTGCTGCCTCCACGGCATCGTGCGTCACTGGCGTACTGACGCAGAGCCGTAGGGCAGCTTGACGTTTCGAGTTCAGTGCATGAAGTGTTCAGTGTTCCTCACGTTTGCGGCGTGACTACGCCTTCGCGCCGCAGGGGAAGACGGGCGCCCCCTCACCTCGCGTACTCCTCTCTGATGATCTTCAGTACCCTCCGCACCATGCTCCCTACAGTGGTCTCTGACGGCTGGGCAGCTGTCATTCTCCTCCCCTCCTTGCGCACGATTTCCATGAGATCGCCTACATCGCATTTAAAAGTCGACACTTTGGCACGCTAATCGTTTCAACAAGTAGGTGTATTCATTGAAAAACACGACAGGGATGACCTGCTAACCACATGATGACGCACGTAATGTTGTTAAACGGAGGTGTCAAAGAGCAATTAAACATTTTCAATAAGTAAAACATAACCATAAGTGGTTACATAGTGCCTGCAGACGAACAGTGATGCGGGTTTCTGACCTGCACTGCTCCATCGTGCCTGCGCTGTAATCTTTCGCAGTAACGCTGCTGTTTCTTTGGCGGTTTCTACCGAGGCCCGGAATGGTCCAGCTCCGCTACCACTCCGCTTCAGCTCAACCAAGAAAGCCTCTGTTCGCTCAGAAAGGTCGCTTTCCCTATCGCCTCCCGGCATATTTTTCCAGCAAACGTGTTCGCAAATATATCACTTAGCTGATCAATTCGTTACCCGGAACCATTAAATTGGCGTATACGTACGTATACAGACTTCCGGGTCACGTGATTGCGGAAGTTTTTTTTGTAGCAACTGTTCCGGCGTCTTTCATTTATCCGTTTGTTCTGCATTTCGCTGATAAATTAACATTTATATTTTGGGGGAAATGCCTTTAATACCTTACTACCGCTAGATATATTTAAATCAGTCACAACTTGTAGCTGTTCTCTATAACATCTAAAGCTCGCCCAGTTAAAAATAACATGCTTTTACGAGACTAGGGTAGCTAGTAGAAGGAAAAGACAATGTATATTTATAAAATTTTATTTTGTAAACCCGCCAAGATTACTTTATCCGTTACAGTGCGAACTGTGATGTACATAATCACCCAGGATTAACAGACGTCAGAGGGGAAATGCAACAGGTAAAAATATGAAGGAGAGGGCATCAGGGTTTACAAACCCTTAAAAGGATGACACTTGACCTACACGTCAGGGGGCGGCATCGACATTTCAGCAAAACAGCTGTACATCTCGGTATGTTTCAAGATTCTTCACAACTGTGATATGAGTCGTGATACTATATCTTCTCAACTGAAAAAACTTTATTTCCATTAAAAGCTGCATTCTCTGCAAAGTGGTATTTTGATTTTATTCATGTGGTTGGTACACGTTACTGTGAAAATTATAGCAGATCACTTAGGAAAAAAAAAGTTTGCTTTGACCAGTATGACCTTATTTATATCAAAAGGGTGGCTCATTTTCTGTGTAGGTATATGAGACAGACCCCTAATAGCCTTAATGCAAGCTATTCGCGTCAAGTCCATTTTCATTTGGAATACAGTAAAAAAAAAAAAAAAAAAAAAAAAAAATGGCTGCAGGTCGACATAGAGTCTCATGAGTACGAAATTCTAATAATTTTTTCCTCTTAAATGTGACAAAAATTCAACAAAAGGGAAAATTATGAAGGGCCCATTTTTGGTCAAGTATTCCACCTACAATTTCAATAAAGCAAGGGCTTATGGACTCACATAGAGAAAATTTAAAATTATTAACAGCTCTCGTTTAGATTAAGAAAAACATTCAAATTGACAAGGGGTGGGATGGGAAAGCTGGGGTTGTCCATGAAGGTCATTCACATATGAAGACAGTACTAGTGGGTATGGAAAGGACAGGGAAAATTTGGGAGCTTAACGTAGAAACAAAAGCTACCAAATAAATTACGAGCATCTCAGTGGTAACAGGACCCTCCAACAGAGTACACTAAACCCGCAGGCTTACCACCACTCCCCCCCCCCCATGCTGTGGCCCTCGCAGGCTTGGCCCTCCCTCGTTCAGCTGCGCACAGCTTCACTCAATGAGCTTCTTCGCCTTGAAGAAGCGGCGCAGGTAGAACACCTGCCAGGTGGCGAGTCCGATCAGGCAGCACATGGAGAAGATGCTGAAGTACAACACGCGCGTGTTCGTGGATTCTGCAAGGAGGGGGTGACTGTCAGTGAGCTGTAGGTCTTTAATGACCTGCGCAACACCCGTATAAACGATAAACTAGCTTCCGTTTACTTATATTAAAGACTATAGCATTGAACATGCTAAACATGCTGCCAACTGGAATCCAGCAATAAACCCCCCATTTGCTCAAAATGTCTCTCTCCCCACCTTTTTTGGAGTTTTGTAAAGTTTTGAAGGTATAATTTTATGAATATCATCAATCGATAAGCAGGATTTTCATGATGACCTTTACCTCAAGAAAATTCACACACTTAAGTCACATAACCCGGATTAAGAGCCAACATCTGATGTGAAATTAAATCTAACTTGATGGCGGGGCTCGATGGTCAGCTGCCTGTGTGTGTTTTTGCTGACATCTACAATGATAATCCGATGTATGACATGGACAGAGGCTTACACATTGAACTAAGAGTCATGACTTGATTTTAGTAGCTTTTCAAGCCCTTTAAAAAAAATTGACAAACTAAAATTGGAAAATAAACCACAACTCCCAAATTAAACACTTAATTACCTACCCTCCTTTTAAGTGTTTTTGTTTCAAGGTTATTTGTCAAATCTATGAGCTGTAAACTTGTGTCATGTTGCTCCTGTAGTGCTCTAAGGATATTAACGCTTACATTATACAAATACACAAACCTTGTGTAACATCACTATAAATCACTTTGCCATGGGTTGTCACCTCCTAAGAACTAACTGGGATAGATATTTAATCACAGCAAACATCACCAGAATGTGACATTTGATATTTGTGCATTTCTGCCTCTGAATCACAGCAGCCAGCCAGGCGTCTCTCACCATTGGTGTCCCTCATCTCCTCCTCGCGCTTCTTCATGTAGGCAAAGTCGTTGACGATGGACTCCGACAGGTCCTCAAGTCTCCGAAGCTCCACCTCCAGAGGTTTCAGCTTCTCCACCTTAGCAATCTGAACGAAGGAAGGGGGGCGAAAAAAATCTCCCATCATGCTTCTGAATATGGACTTGGGTTCATGGATAGTTATGTGGTCCACTGATGTGCAGCTATGTCGTTTGCATGGTGTTATGACCAGCACCTTCCAGTAGATGTCAGTGCCGGCCACCGGCAGAACCAGCTGCTAGACACACTGCAGCTGCCAGCTGACACACTCAACACAATCTTTCTGGTATGTGATGGCCAACCCCCTCCTGGGCCTCACACAGACACACATTCAGAGGGAACCCTGGTCTACATTGCTGAGGACAAATATAATGGAGCCCAATTGAATGTTACACCGCTTGGCAGGGATGAGAGCAGCCAAAGGCCTCTGGGCCTAATCAAAAACTAGGAATGTCCCACTAAGAGGCAGAGTCACTTCAGAGGGTCTCCTGCTTGTACAACACACACTATACAGGGTACCTCTACAGGGGGGGGGGGGGGGGCTTTCTGCCCACGAAAAACAATGCCCCGAATGGGGAGGAAAACCGGGCTAACGGGCGG
>JABFDZ020000030.1:1773346-1793470 GCA_019775955.2 Pollimyrus isidori | reverse complement strand
CACACATTCCACTCACGTGTCTTTGAGTCAGAATCCCCCCCCCCAAATTCCACCAAATCAAAACAACTCTCAAGGACAATTGCTCACTTTGTGGTGGGTCAACTTTAATCATCTATAGTCCCCCAGCAGGACATGACGAGTAACTGTGGCTAGTGGCAATACAAGAAAAGCATGGAAAACTCAATTTTTAGTATCACATAACGGTCACATAGCTGTTAAAATCAGCGCGACCGACTGGATTGAAATTAGAAATTGTAGTGGAATCTGCACTGACCCATGGGGAATTTGCTCTCAAAGCATACTTCAAACATGTCGTAATCCTCTGTTGTGAATGCAAACTTTCCTTTCGTTGCCTCCTCTTTTGAATACAGGATGTGGCCAGAGGAATCCGTGATCTGAGGAAATAATATTTTTTAAAAAAACACAAAAAACAAACAAGTGATGCCACCTTGATCTGGTTTCCATGGATTATATGACGACAACTGTAACGATATATGGGGTAGCGTGGGTCACACCTGACAATATAGTGACCGCACAAGACAGAACACCTTAGAAAGCTGTATTTAGGGACAAACGTTTGACTCGTTTAGGGACACACGCACACCAAGTCAGGCCTTTTACACGTCAAGATGATACATATTTATTACAAAAGAATGCAATTACTTTAAATGCTCAATTTGCAAGCACCAATTAATGAAAAAGGCTTTTTAAAATTTTACGTCTAAATGCATGGGGCACAAATTCCTAATCTTTTGCACCTTTTTTCACTGAAACAATATAGATGCAACACTGTTCGAATAATACAATAGATACAATCTTTGCAAAACATTCTTGGGGATTCCGTCGTAACCTCCATGATCACTTGTAATGCTCTGGAGGGGGTATTTGGGCGGCGGATCAGACTTGATGCACATTACGCCGCAGCTCGCGTTTCCGCGTCAGGCGCCACGGGGTTTAGAGTGACGTGTACATATCTCAATAACAGGCGACAGAAACACAGAACATCCGCGGAGAGACGGTAGCAATTCGAAATTAATATTAAAGTAAACAAAGGTACAGATCAGCCGATTTCTTAAACAACCGAGTACAGATGCGATTTCTATCATTATACCTATATAATACCGATTGAAGGTATCCAGGAAAGCAGGAAGCCGAATAGAAATAATGCATTCGTTTCCGTTTGTACAACTGACTACTTAGTTTTACTGACTTAATCGATGGGTAATTCCTTAAATGATATTAATTACATGTTAAAATTGATGCGTCTTTTGTAAAACGGAGCGGCTGTCGCGAAGGTTTCCCTGCGCGTCCGCGGTGCGCGCTCACCTTTAGGTTGGTCTTTGTGTTGGACTGCTCGCCAACCTCGTACTCCCCCGTAACTAGCACGTCTTTGTGGATCTCCTCCCGCAGACATTTGCGAGAATTGACAGGTAAAAAGAAGGAGATCGACAGGGCCGACCCGAGGAGAAACGGGATGAGGAATATCGCGTAAGCCCGAGACATGGCTGCCGAGAGCCGGACGCGGTAGCGGGCGGTAGTTATGCCGAGCAGAGGCTCTTGGGTAGAACCGAGCCGCCGAGGTAGAGCGCTGTCCCTGACGCGGAGGAGAAGCGCAACTACCCTCAGCGGAGTCAGGTCTTCCGTGCGATGTTGGCTCTTTATTCGCTACTCCTATTATTACTATGAATCCCAGTTGTTTCCATTCAACGCACTTATTGCTAGAATGCAGTTTTACTTTGTGAAATGGTCGAGGGGGGATAACACAGACTTAATGTTGCTTAATGGGTGTTATGGTAGGGGAATGCAAACGGCCGTGGACTGCTCTCCAAATTTACGTGTTATACATGTAAAAACAATTAAATCCCCCTTGACAGCCGCATAAATTGGAATCAGGGAATGATGCATCATGGGATCTGTGGTTATGTAATGTGGTGGTATTTTTTTCTTAAACCCAAACTTAAATATTTGGTAGTTTACTATATATATGTTTTTTGCCCGTTCTGCTTAAAGTATTTTGTGTACGTATATGTTATAAAAGTTTTCGACGGCCAACTGGCCATTAAAGGAATCTTCTCCAGGTATAGCAGGTATCCTCCTCTTCTGCTGAGCTGCCTGCCTTTATATCAGTCCCATGTAGAACACAGCTTGCAACTCTTTTCTATCACTCTTGAGACTTTGTTTTTGTTGGGGGGGGGGGGGGTTAAAGCAGTAAACTGAAAAAACAACAGGTGTAAATATTTTGTGGAGTGGGTTTAACTCCGTTTTTTTTTTGTTACTCTGTAATTGGACAATGTTGCTAATAGGTCTATTTTTAGGTACCAAAACACTATTATTCGATTGTCACCAGGGCAGGGATTACCTATCCACATTAAGCGGAGCTGTCCAGTTGCCAAGGAAACAGCCTTCCGGAGGACCTCGGTGTGAGGCAAAATTACATCCAGTAGCACAAACTCAGACTGCCACATGTGCGGTCTTTCACAGAAATACACATTGTGTGAATTCTCCAGTCTTACTAGTTCACACAACCATGTGTGTCTGATTAACCTCTAAAGAGAATTATTTTCTAAGCTTTTTCTAGTGCTTTTCAACTAAAAGTACTATTGTAATGTTGTTTTTGGCAATAATTTTTATTTTGAACGGTTTATAACTTTAGACATCTGTATGGGCAGTGTCCCCAAACCGCTACCTAATACAATGTAGTGTTTACGCATGCAGCAGGCATTCCTTTGACCAAACTGTGCTAATATTTTGTGTACTTTCTTGTGTTAAAATCATAATTCTACATCACTCAAAGCAATCCTTATCGGCAGCAACAGATTTTTAAAAACATTAAAATGTTTATTTATGCTGGTAAATGAGGACAAAGGCATGCTGACATAATCTTTGCCCTGGGTTATGAATGTTCCATCACCTGTGCTGGCCATTTTCACTGTGGTTAATCATATTTCCCAAGAGCCAATCAGAAATGTCTGTCAAATAGCCTAAGCTGCTGGTTTTAATGTGGGGGGAACAAACAAATAAATAAATATAAAGCACATGACCTCCCCCTAAAATAAAAAATATCATCCTGTAAGTCTAAAGAAAATAATCAGCTCTCCACCTTCCCCCCAACCTGCAGGCCACCGTTTTTCTCCACCCCCTCCTCAGTTAGACAGCGCCTGCCTCTTCCCCTGGGTCTGAGAGCAGACGTAGGCTGGCGTCACAGTGTTCTAATTTTACTGCTGTTGATGCTGATGTTAAAAGAAAGCGCAGGCACCTGCTATTTTCTGCTACCTCTCTATCACCCAGGGGCTGGCAGGTGGTATTAATAGATGGAGTTATTACGTGATTATCTGCTGCATGGCTTTTTTGTGGGGGACCATTTTGGATCGGTGCTGATTTTTTTGTGAATGGATCAAGCTTTTGCAGTATCCGGCAGCACTGGCTTAAACAATAAAGTTCCTTCTTTTAGGAAAAGATGTATTAAGCGATTACCGTGTCATTTTCTCAGCACGTATTGCTGTTATTCATTAATTTAGGATTCTATTGGGGAAAATAGTCTTACTGATTAGCAATGACCTGAAGGTCATCCATGATTAGGATCGTGGTCCATTTTGTGCAAGGATGTCATGTTTCTCAAAGTGCGATGACTGGACGTTGCTGCTGTTACATCCAAAACATCCTTCACGGCTTTGCTGTTCCTCGCTGTCCTCGCTGAACATACAGCCTGACGTATAATTAAATTCTGAGTAAATTACTCTTGGTCTTGACTATCTGAAGAAAAAAATTGGGATGAAGAAAAATGTCATGCCAAAGAATTACAGTAAAAGCCATCATGCGATGAGGCCGTCATAGAAAAACGCAACATGTTACATGTGTCACGACCTAAGCTTTCATTAAAACTAGACCAGTATCTTTCTTTGAAAGATTTTCAAAATGAAGCTTGTTCTACTTCTACCTTTGATTTTCAGCACATTTTTGAGTGCTTTTGAAGTACCATTATAGCACATACCTCAAAAAAGTACAAAACAATGGTTTCCAAGGAAACAAGGTCAACATCACAGACATGATCACAATGATCATGGGAAGCATGCCCCCCACATATCGAACCTGTTTAGTCTAGGTCACACTTCAGACTTAATTCCCAGATGTACACATGATTTACAGCAGGGATATTCAAATCTGACCCTTGATTCCAAATCCAGGTCTTGTTTTCAGTTATCCCGCATAGTAACTTTAATAATTACTGATTCTGATTGGCCAGAAGCTCACAGGTAAAGGAACTCTTTAAAATCAGCAAGACGTGGCTGCTTCCGGATGATCTTGATTTGAATAGCTCTGATTTACAATACCGTTTCATTTCCATTTTTATGTTGCGTGTAGCTGTATTTTAAAGTGCTATACTGATGGCCTAATTTCATAAAGAACATAATTTACATTGTGTAAGAAAATGTGACAGGAAAGGAACAAGTATTGCGCTGTAAATCACAGCACAAATTATTACTCCATTTATTATCAAAATTGTGTATGCATTTATTTCCTCAGCTGACAATTTTATTTACAGTCATTCATAATGCAATTAATTTAGACGTCCAATAAAGTGCTTAGGAGGTAAAATGTCATTGGGAGTTGGAACACCAGGCTCCAGGTGACTTTCACGCTCCCTCTTTCCCCCTTAGTGTGAAATAATGCATCAGTACAAGTATGCACCTGCTGAAAATGACAAGTACAGACTGAGACATTGATTTCTGTATTTCTGTGAGACTTTAATTGTTTCCCAGCAAAAGCACTGCATTGAAACATAAATATCCTGAAATACACCAAGCCGTGCATATAAAAGAAAGGAATAAAACCTTACTGCAGTATCCCATGTAATGCAACTACAGTAGGTTGCTCGTATACAGCGCCAGTCCCTAGCAGGATGTATAATGTAATCAGCATTAAGGTCCACGACCGTGGACAATGACGATCGCTGGTTTTAATATGAACAACCGCGGCACAAGTATGCTAGGCAGACTGTCTCTCCCACGCCCAAGTCACAGCTGTTACGTAGAAAGACGGCTTATGTAACGTGACCCACCCAGTACGTTTCCAGTAACTGCTTAGCTAACTGTCAGTCTAACTGCTTGGGTGATTTATATGTGGACGGCCGATTTGCGAGTACAAATGAGTATTCAGATGCTGATTTATAATCTATTGACAGTTAAATCAATGAAATGCGTCTTCTAAGTGAGTCTAAACCTGCACTAGTCGTGACAGCTAGGATGTTCGAATCGTTTTATTGCACATGCAGTGATCATTTTCTGCCTCGATGTCCAAAACTTAGGCTTGTTTTAAGGAAAAAATAATCACAAAAAACCTTAAACGTTAACTATATCTTGGAGGAGAATAATTTAACGACACCTGTTGCACCCTATTGTTGCTAACGTGCAAAGGGGTTTTTAATATGCTGTTGCTTCCCAATGCTTTAGAATCTTCGTTTAATTCACGATCGGTTTGTGCAATTATCCCACATGGAGCTTATTTGCTACGGCTTAAAGAAAACAAGATTAAATGTCCCTATGCTGCCAATTTCACTGATTTGAAACGCTTGCTTTTTATATAAAATAGCTTCGATAACCTCGGTTGCATAGTAACCTGCAACAACTTGCGATCGCCATGGAAACGGTGCCTACTATTTGCTTACCCTACAGTGCGCAGGCTACGTAAAAACGTGTCATATTTCTAAAAATTTCCACAGTTGAAAGACATGTCTATATTTGGGCACGGAAACCGACGTCATGGCGCTAGCGTTGACGAGTTACATAAAAAAAGACACACGCACGCATGCTAGAACGTACTGACGTTTTCCGTAAACCTCGGAGACGGAACAACAAACAGCCGGATTGGGAGGATCGTTGTCGGATTATTTTATTTTTGTCCGCGGTTTTTTTGACAGTTTTAATTTAGTTTTACACTTTTAGTTTTCCTACTTATCTAAAATGAGCCTTATCACTCTGAATGCAGATCGAGTTACTGTGCTAAATAGCCGCTATTATTTTCCATTTATTTATTTTTTTTTCCTGCAATACAAAATTCGTGCGAATTATAACAAGCTATAGGAAGAACATTAGCACAAGATTTTTTCAGACTTATTTATTTCTTATACCTGACAAACATTTTGCTTAAGACAAGCATTTCAAAACTCTAGAAAAATAAAAATGTCATAACAGTAACATGTAAACACAGCAAACGTTTTCACAGAAAACTTATCCCATACTCCAATTAAGACCACGGTTAGACAAAGTACACCATTTATGAATGCGAGTTCACAATAGTTACTTCAGAGACTAATCTCATTAGATTATCACTATTGCAGTAAGCACATTAGTCAATTTGAGTAGTAGATTAAATATATCTAGCTAGCACCAATAAATTACATGTGATACTTTTACAATGCATGATGTCACATGCTTTAGACAGCAGTGGTAAGATTTAGCATGCTTTTTGCTACACTTGAGGCATGTATGGTTGATGAGTGTCCTATCAGCAAGTCCATGCCACTGCCCTGATATTGGTGTGCTCATACGCTATATTATTTGTTTAAAGAGAGTTTGTAGAGTTACCCTCATAGGGCAAGAAGAGTGGGGGAATTAAGAGAGTCTGATGATTGATCATTGCTGCTACTTCCCCTCCTGTGGGCCACACCACAGTTGGGAGTGGCTTCTGCCTCAGGGTAGGTGAACACAAAGGAAGATGTGTACGTTGAGCAGGCAGGGGTGCAGGTCACTACTGGGGTGCACAGAGGCTCAAAGTCAGTTGTGGCTGATGTGTACAGAGGTTCCCAGTCTGGTGCATAGAAGGAGTTGCAAAGGTCCATATCTGGCACAGATCGGGCGGTTTCTTCTGCAGTCTTCTTCAGCGATTCCAGCAGTTCTAGAGACTCCTCCAGTGAGCTATCCAGGTCAGACATCTTGACTGTTGAACCACTAACCTCAGCTTCAGAGCCAGGAAGGAATGCAGAAGATTTGGAAGAGACGACAGACTCCTTTGGCTGGCTTGTCGAAATGGCATTTCTGGTGATGGAATTTAGGTTGTCACAGAAGCTGTGTAGAGGTGAGACTGAAGTCTCAGGAAAGCTAGCGTCCAGGTCAGATGGGATCTTGCAGGCTGGCCTGTGAGCAGCTAGGATAAACTCCAGTCGATCCTTTTCTTTCATTAGGTTGGCAATTTCAGATTGCAGTATGGATTTCTCATCCTCCAAAGCATCAGTTTCCTGTGTAGTAGAATAAACACAAGTTATTGAAGAGTCAGAGTACATACAGACCTTTCTCAAATAAAAGCATCTCCAAGATGTTTTACTTACAGCTTGCAGTGTGTCAGTCAATTCTCTCCGTCTGTTGCGGCATTTTGCAGCAGCCATCTTATTCCTCTCTCTCCTGACTTTCTTTTTCTCTTCCTCCTCAGGAGAAAGCTAAAAAAAAAGATTTAAGGTCAAAGTGACTGCTTCTGCCATTTAATCCTCAGATGGACATTTACTGGTTTAATTTACAAATGCTTCCACCAGAAGTACTTGCAAAGCTGGTATAAAGCAAGCTGCAAAAATGGCTTTATAATTGCAATCTGTGTTTACCTGTTCAATTTTGCCCCTCCTGCCAGAATGCAGCTTGGGTCCACTGCTCCTAACCATCCCAATTCTGGGATAGGCTGAGCTCGAATCTTGGGTAGCGTATGGATGCATTCGTGTCTGTGATGGAGCCACGGAGGAGATAAGGGTAGTTGGCTGGACCATCCACTGCAAATCAGGAGTTGTGGAGACAGCCGTGACAGTTGGGATGAAAGAAACGCTTGCGACTGAGAGGTCAGTGAAGTCCTGTAAAAAAGATGACGGGATTGAAGTAATTTTTGCAGAGCTTTCATACTATTGGCTAAATGAAATGCTGCAGATGTTGTGGAGGCGTCAATAAAATTTACACCCACAGCTAATAAATATGCATGAAGTTGTAGGCTATATACACTAGATTGAGCTCTGAAAATTCAGTAGCTTATATGCGGGAAGTACGCATTCTGTCGTTAAAGTTTATTGTAAATTAATTTGTACATGAATAAAACAAGCCACTTAATTTATGTTCGTGAGGACTGCTCATGCACATGAATTGACTACGTTTTGGAGAAATAGTGTAGAAAAATGTTATTCTGATATGACATCTAGAAACTTATGCCGAATATAATGTAATGAAACAGACTTAAAAAGCAATATTTCAATAAAAGCAATGCAGTATGTCATGTGTTAATGTTTGTTACATTTTCTCTACATAACTGTACATATACAACGGTATAATAGCTCTAAATCAGTTTTATATGTATATGTCGTATACGTTAAATTAAAGTTATTTCTGAATCAAATGTTAAACTCACCTGAGTTTGATTAATAGGAGAGCCGATGCTTGAATAGGAGTCTGCCGGAGACGGATAGTAAGTAAGGTTGTCACCGGCCGGAGAAGCTGTGCTGCACCGTGAAGACGAGTCACACTCCGGAGCAAAGTTGTTGTACATCATTAAAATATAAAAGTAGATGTCGTCCTGAAGAAAAGTTTAGTTTTCAGCGATGATTCTTGCCTTTTCTTTCGTCGATAAATAGACGGTCAGTTCAGATCATTGGAAGCAAAATGTCCCGTGTCATTTACCCCGTACTCGCAGAAAGTGAATTGTTGACTGGTGCAGTTGCGAGTCTTTTATACTTTTCTCAGAGACTCTTCACGGAAGAGCCAAATATTTTGCAGGGGGGAGTATTATACAAAATCTGAAAAGACGTAACTATTTTATATTATTTTGTTTTTCTTTTAAGATAAACAAGAATATGTATTAGTCGTAAAGCTAAAAGTATAACAAAAATTTTAATACATTCAGTATTTTTATAAGAAGTACCAAAAATCGTGAAACCGCATCTACCTTCTCTTTGCAATATAGTATGTTCTCGAACAGGGGATCCCAATACGTAATTACCCTTATATGGAATGCATCCTGTGAAAAGGGGCGGATTACTTATGGGAACTGTACAAAGCAAGTCTTCTGTTATTGGCTGAGAGGTTGAAGCGTAAAGGCCTTGCTGCCAAAAACAAAATGTTTTGAACGAGGCGGTGACGGGATCTTTTATTTTTGTTTTGTTTATGTTTGTTAGTTTTTTTGCCAATTGTACATGTGGGAGTACAGATACATAGGAATTCCTAACTTGCTCTGCTTTGAGACAAACACACACACATCTTTACTTAACTTGGATTATGATCGTTTTTGTTAATTCCAGAAATCAGCTCTCATACTAATTACGTAAATACGTTTAAATCAGCCTATATTAGCCTAAGGCTGTGGTACGTAGTATGAATTTTCAGGTGGGTGTGTCTATCAGAATAATGGGCTTGATCAAGGTCATTATCCAGTATTGTGCAGTTCTGATCGCTTGCCATTCTATTTATTTATTTATGAATTATGCTTGGGAATTTTCAGAGAAAAGTCAATTGAAAGTCTTGAAAGTTCATAAGGTTAAGGATTCCCTCCAATTGCATTACTACAGTTGTTTAATGTTAACTTTCATATACTTAAATAAAACTCCATGAAATTGGAAATGTAGACTATCAATGTGATCATTTTTATCGTTTATCGTGCTACTTATTAAATCATTCTCGTATTACGTACTGCAACTGTATCAATTGCATACAGTATAGCTATTAAGTATTTATTATTATTATTATTATTAAAGTTGTGAAAGTAATCGGGATACCATATCGATTAATGCAGTTGTATTATCTATGCAGTTTTAAGCCTTTTCAGTTTTATGGTGACCGTTCTGTAAAGACATTGAGTAAATGTTGAGTAAAAGTACTCTGTTTTTATTATGTATTTAGATTGCTGCGAAAATAAATTTCTCTCTCGGTTGGGTTGGATTCGGATAGGGTTTCCCTTCCCATTGCCTGCAATGTGTTTATTCGAAACAGAAGCCGTTGCCTTGGTAACGCCCCAGGCCGTGCGTTAATGACGCAATGTGACGTATAAGCGTCGGAACGTAAATCCTTGAGGCGGGGCTAGTATAGCTAGTGGTAATAACTGTCTCTTGCTAAGTTTGTGTCATTGTCAATGTAATGGATCCGGCGTTTAATAAACCATTAATACATACATATTTTTTGAACATGCATAATATTTTAAACATTTGAATCATATGAAACCGCTAGAAACTGAAGTGCTTTATCCATGCATTCAGTCGGGGAGTTTTAAAGTAATATTTTTTAAAAATCTGACGGTTAAAACGATAATATATGTGACGAAAATATGTTTGTGAATGGAAATTTGTAATGTATTATCAGTTGATTTCGCACTGCTCTTTAACCCTTTTCTTTCACATGTAGGAAATTTTATTTAAATTTGTTAGACGGATGCCGCGAGGTCCTAAGTTACGTATTGTAGCCAGCTGTGTGTAAACGAATAACGCACTATTATCTTGCCGTGAAGGTCAAGTCACTGCCGAGAAATAGCCTACTGACTGCCATTTAAAGAGTCTTGTTGTGTAGGCTACAAAAAATCCAAGATTAACTGTTTTTTTATTCCACTGTTTTGAAAGCCACTTGACAACTAAACTCATGTAGGCCTAGATGTACGTAATAGTGTACGTGTTTATAGTTCATATAAAGCATCGTGATATGCATGTATAATGCATAATGTAAAATAACTAAAGTTCCAGTACAACATAAACCTGTGCTGATAAAGTTCCAGTACAACACAAGATTTAATTACCGGTTTTACATTGCCTTTCCCGGTTCGGACCACCATACAAAAAAAAAATCACAGAAGCTGCTGCAGCAACTGGCGAATGCAATTCCCGGCAACTTGAGGCCAAGTGAACAGGATGTACATATATGGTATGGTGGGCATTTCATTTGATTGGCTGGCTGACCAACGTTATGCTGCTCCATTCTGTGCAATTTGCTGGAGACAATTGGTCTGCCTGGCTATCACACACGCAATATGAGATAATGAAAAGAGCATTACAAAGGCCAGAGCGCGGACGGTTGTTGCCAAAATTGAAATTCCCGTCACAAAACGTCCTCAGCCATCACACTGTTGACTGCCACCGCACTGTTTTAGGAGATCTTTTGTTGCTATGTTGGTGAAATTTGTATTGGTTTGTTAATGCTTATGAAATATGGTTTGTATTTAAAAGTAAAACGTGATATACTACAGTAATCATTAAACCCTGCAACTGAAATAAACAATGCACCCGTTGCCATATTTATATTTGTATTAATTAATATACTGAGCAGAAACATGGCAGTCAGATTACTTGTATTTGTAGAATATGACTAATCGTACAATTATGATTTGGACCCAGCGGTGTTGCTTTGCAATCACAGGCAATTTTATTTTCCCCAGAGAGAATGCTTTCAATATGAATATGAGATATTTTAGGCAAAATATCTGATCTGTGACCGTTTGACGGATTTCAATGACATTGCTGCATCTATAGATACGCGTATAATTGCTTCATACACGGAAAAAGAGAATTCATTGTATTTTGACATCTAATCAGAAAACGCCAGTTTTCTTGTAAAATGGCTTTTTTGTTCGATGCGTGGGTGTAAACATCTGTAAATACTGTATTTCAGAACTGACAAGCTTCACGTGACAATGATCACAGTTTCCTTGTTTTAATAGGGGGATATATAATAATATGTTGAATTTAGGCTTTTACAATTTGCAGTGTAATATAGCTTTAAAACGTACACTTCTTATGTTAATGATGAAATATATTAGCGTATTTTGTCCTGATAATAATAATACAAAAGTGTTTATTTTATGAAGCACTTTCCTCCCCCCTAACATGAGAAAATGGTATCGCCTTAGCCACAGATTTCATTCATAAAAATCTGGCACAGTATAAAAGGGGGTGCTTGCAAACTAATCCATCAGTTACCGGGTTAATAAACCTGGTGGAAGGAATTGCAAGCAGCTAACGAGAAAACATTCGTCGTCTTGCCTCTCGAAAGATTTCAAGATAATTATTCTTAAATTTCCATCGCCTTTCCAGACGAAAAATGTTTCCAAACTTAAGCACCGACAACGATTCTTCGTCTCGCTGCAGTACCGCATCTCCAGTCGGGGACACCCTTACGTACTACCAGCAGTCGCCAGCTGACTCGTTCTCCAGTGCCTCTGCTTCTCCAGTCCGGAACACACAGGTACAAATGTATTATTTTAATCATGCATGCCCTTTGCTTGTGATTTTTGTGCATATTCACGTATATGCCACAAAAACTGTATTTATTTGTGGTACACTGTTGGCACCTGAATTTAAGGGCAGCGAAAATGATTATGACACATGCCTGTTGAATATCATTATCTATGCACATAAAAATACTCTTCAGCCTTTTGTAAAAACGCTGTTATTCTGTCATGTGTGTATGGACGCGTCCATTGCAGTGTAATTTATTCGTGAAGTAATATGTGGACTTTTACATATAACAAATTTCACCATTTTACTTGCTCAAGGAATTGTCGATGATGTTTATATGCTTCAAACATAGGAAGTATTTTTGCAGTTTATCATTTTTACTAAATATATATCAATAATTTGAATCATCCAGCACTGGAATAGTGTTTGTAAGAGTTTATGAAATGCACAATAAGGTATATCCCACTCGTACCTCTTAGACAGAAGCTAAAAATACACAGAGTGTGTTTCTGTTTCTTGCGATCTCAAAGGGCTGCATGTTTGTACAGAGGGTTGGTTGGCGAGGGGAAAGAAATCATTCAGGAGACTCCACAGCAGTCTTGCGTCAGTGTCGACGTCAGCAAGAATTATAAAGCCCAGTATTGATCGGGAGGGCGCTATTTTTGGTTTATTTAACAAATTTATAGAAAGTAAGAAGAATTTATACATTCTAACGTTAAATGTGGCTTGATCATTTTTACTGTCATTCTGCACTCAAACCAAATCTTACACAGAAGACATGAACAGCCACAGATAAATATCGCAAATATTAATAATCTTTAGTATTTTGTCTTATGTATTTTAACCTGCTTTTTAAGAGATTTATACGTAAAACTACATAAACTGTAATATAGATTACACAGGGATTTGCGGTGCGTAGTGCAACCTAAGTTCTCTTTAATGTGCACAATTAATCAACACATCGGGATAAAAATGTGTCACTATCAATTTCACAAATTATCTGATGTTTTTGCAGGAACTTCGCACAGATATGGATGTTGCCGGCACTCCCTTTGTTCCGACAGTGACTGCAATTTCAACCACCCCGGATTTGCAGTGGATGGTCCAGCCGACCATGATCACATCTGTCTCCCCTTCCCTGGGTAGCTCGCAGACATACAAAGTGCGCAGCTCTAACCAGTCGGCTCCCAAAGCAGGCGGAAGCAAAGGACCAACCACTGGCAGAAAGGGGAAGAATGAGCCGGTAAAAAATGCGTCATTTTCAACGCAATCTGCTACGTAGCTAAATCCTATGAAACAAACATTGTTCCGAGTAACTGTTTTGCTATCCTTAAAAAATTCGGTCTTGCCAGTAGTCCAGTATTTTTTGTGCATGCATCGCACAGCGCAGCTCTACCGGTGTGCCTTGCCCAGGCCGCCAATTTATATTCAGGTCATGGGGAGTCTGCAACAATGGTCTATTTTTAGACACATTGCAGCTAACCATGCACTGGTAGACTTTTTAGCTGGATCTATTGGCTGTGGAAGTTGATGAGCTGGGATGGATAGAGTTTTTGTGAAAGTAAACATCAATTTATTTTGGCGAAAATGCTACAGCTCTCTCCAGAAGAAGAGGAGAAGAAGAGAATCAGGAGAGAGAGGAATAAGATGGCTGCAGCGAAGTGCCGCAACAGACGGAGGGAGCTAACAGACACCTTGCAAGCCGTAAGTGAGCTTCGCATGATCGTCAAATAGCATCACACCGAACAAAGCAATGTCTGCATTTATAAACAAGATCCATGTGTTTTTCCTTATTGCTTGGCTTTTCTCCAGGAGACAGATAAGCTAGAAGAGGAAAAAGCAGCCCTTCAGACAGAAATAACCAATCTGATGAAGGAGAAAGAGAAGCTGGAGCTCATCCTCGCTGCTCATAAACCAGTCTGCAAAATAGCAGAAGACCTGGATTGCATCTTCCAGGAGCCCATTGGCTCTCCCCAGCTGCTCTCCAATTTGGGAAACAGCAAGTTCTTAGAGGACACTGCACCGGAGGCACCTGTGCTTCAGGATACAGATGCCTCCAGCTTCCCGACCACAGCCATCTCAGGGAACTCCAACATCCTGCTGTGCTCCAGTGCCGATGTCAACATCAACGACCTGGAACCTTCACTAGACATGAAAGAGGAGCCATTGGATGACCTTCTCCCCAGCCTAGAGAAGACCTCCATTGAAACAGCCCGGTCTGTTCCGGACATTGACTTGAGCAGCTCCCTTGGGGTGACGGACTGGGAAACCCTGTACAAGTCGGTGTCCAGTGACCTGGAGGCCCTGAGCACCCCAGTGGTGACTTGCACCCCCACTTGCACCAATTACCTGTCAACTTTCGCATTCACCTACCCGGAGTTCGACTTGCTGAACGAGGGAGTGGCTAGTCCTAAAGCAGGTGCAAGCAAAGCAGACTCAGTAGTAGATATTCTCAATTCTCCAACCCTCTTAGCCTTATAATGTTTAGCATTAGAGTGGATATACTGGACAGCGATTGATGACTGCAGAGTCTGACACCACTAAGCATGATGTATTGTCTGAGGTCATTGCTGTGATCCAAGCGGTTGATCTGGTGGTTGCATTCATGAAATGTTTACTATGACTGAACCCGTATTAACTTCTTCCAAATGCATTTTGATGTAGCTAAAGCATGACATTAATTTCCCTGACTGAAATGTTAGCTATGGTCTGGTATTAAACGCATGCAAAAAATGTGCCATATCATTTCAGAATTACACAGTCCATTTGTTCTTTTTTTTGGTGCTAGATTGTTTATTGTATTGTGGAGCTAAGAAGTGTATTGTTTTGTGTTTTAATAGCAATAGTATGCTAATGTAAAAAATGAATATAGTGTGTATAAGTATATATCCCTGTACTGTAACTGCATACCTCAATTTTGTCATTCAAACTGTGATTTTGCATCATCGTTTACAGTTTTCCATGAAAACATGTGGTGTGCTATAATTTATCAAGATGTATTTTATGATATAGTTTATTTTTCTACCTTAAAAGTTTTCACTTGTTCGTCAAATGGAGAAAAGAGAAATAAGCATTGACTGCTTATCTATGGATAGTATCATTAAATATATTTAAAGTGTATTTGGCTCTTGTGTTTTACGTCAACTCTGTGAAAAATATAAAATATGTTTTAAACGGAGTTAAATGAGGATTAGCCACGAATGTCTGTGCTTAGAATTACGTTTAAAAGCAAGGTATTATATTTGGTGGAAAGGGGAATTTCAGATTGTCCATAAAACATCACAGAGAGATTAAAATTTAACCGTTTGGAAATTGGCATTATAAGAATATTGCTCATGCTGTTTGGGTTAGTCAGCGTGACAAGACATCCAGAAACATATATATATATCAATCGTACATCTGTTGACTTTATTTAATATATCTAATAGATCTATGTAAAAAATTCAGATGTATTATGCAAATAACATTTTACCTAATGTATACGGAAATGTCTATAGCTGATACTTCAGCTTATTCAAAATGTATCCGTCAATTGGAATTCGTTCTCATTTTTCAGACACTAATTTGAAATAATTTGCATTCAGGGTCCGCTAATATATAGACGTAACATGAAAATGAAACCGTAGAAACCATGAAAACGGACGTATATATATTTCACAAAGCATAAATCAAAAATTGTTTGCAGTAGTTGTTTGTTTTTGTTTAGCTGTTCTACTTAGAAATTCCTTAATGCACAAACCTATAAATCATTTTATAACCCAACCCTGCTTATCTACTAGAATGCAGAGTGAAAGGAATTACGTCAGGGCGTGTCCGCGTTCCTTTGCGTCACACGCGTGTATTACGATTCACTTCCTTGCCCATATTTGGTAAGGAAGCGACCTCTGTTCTAAACTTCTGGATGGTTCTGGAATCCTGCGAGGGCCGATCCCTCGGGAAAGAGCGAAGTCAAGCGGACACTTGTTTTGTCTCCATAGTGACCAATCGATTTTTCCCATAGGAACAGCGAGGCTTTCCCGGAAAGCAGTGTGCGCGGAGAATTGACCATTATGTTCTTACGGGAAGCAAACAATTACGACAAGTCCACAGTCTGACCACTCGGCCTTTATAAAGCAGCATTTTGTTTAGCTTCGATCGGAAATACATATTTATCGCTCTTCACCAGATAGCTAATTTGGTAGATAGCAGTAGCTGCGTGCATACCCCGACAGAGGTCTTTTGTGATTGGAAACCTTTGAAATAGAAAGTACCAGTCACGTTGTCGTTTTTTCACTGTTACTTGCACCAGGGGGTTGATTAGAATTTATCCTCCATACCATAACCAGTGGATCGAAAATTGCATATTAATGTTATGTCATAGAATAGATATTGGAAGACGTTCATTGTTTAAAAGATGTTTCGTTGACATTCTCAGGGGTGGTTTATATTGTTATTTACAATAGTGATTGAATTGCCGAAATATTTGTTAATGGCAGTGATCGTTGCATATCCCTTTTATATATTATTTTAGCATTGTATAATCGATAAATGTAATGTATGTATGCGGTTATGCATATGTTTATAGTAACATATTGACAATTCAAAGCAAGACGATTTTGTTAATAAAATCAAAATCCCGCTACAGTGACATTAATCCTCGATCCGTGGACTATAGTTACTAGGTTGCAAGTCCGTGGCCAGTATTCCAACTAGTAGCGGAACGCTGGGACGGTTTTTATCAGGGGTGCGCACTGCGGAGTTTTGATTATTATGATTATTATTATTAATGATAATATTATACAACTGTTATGTTGTCTACGCCCCCTCATGTTCGCGTGTTCTGTTAGCTGAAAAAGATGGAAATGGTTAAGTTATCACCGATCGGTCCGCCGGTACCCGTGAACATCAATAGGTTGGGAATTATGTAATCAGATTTATACCAGTATTATCAATGAAAACTTTTTAAACATCAAGCAAAAAAAAAAACAATAATAAAGAAAAAATCTCACTTAAGTAAAGAAGAAAAAAGTCATCTCAAAAGTAAAATTTATAATAAGTTGCAAACAAATTATTGGTAATAATATGTCCTTGTTTCCAATTCCAGCTTTCTCGTTTGCGCTGCCCGCTTTGCGATACGTTGCCATCTTTCTCTTTGCACTTCTCGACTTATTATGCTGCCAGATTTCTGTGTTTGGAGTTCTGCTACAAACATCTCCCGTGGGCGTTTTTTCCCCAGGAATATGTTCCCATTGGATAATAAGATTTTGAGTGACAGCTCAGTCCCTTGGACGTTGTTTAGTTCGGCAAAAAAATCAGTAGAGACTGAATTGTCACCAAAAATGAGGGTTGCAATTAACAGCGCAATCACCTCGCCTCTAGCCGCCATCTTGGTGCACTTCTTAGTCGTAGTGATGGAGTATTCTGTGTATGTGAATCAGCTAGTGTCAGATGCAAGCAATACATACATTGGTAACTCGGTTCTCGAACTCACTAGAACTCAGATTTCTTGAAAGCCGAACAAACCAGTTTGACCTAGAACTCGATCTAAATATCACAAGTTGAACTGTGAATACTGACCTAATATAAATTGCACGCGCCAGGAAATGAGTCATACCAAAATGCAGTTCTTACTTGAATGCCTTCTTCACAAAATGGACGATTAACCAAATAAAGCAGCGCAACATTACAGTAACTAAAAATAAACAAACCACTAACTTATGTGTGCTATTACAGCATTTATGTCATTTATTTAAACTTTATTTTACCAGGTAAATTAACTGAAAACCAGTTCTAACTGCTTTATTGATATTTGGGAAAAATAGCAGATTACACATTGGAACTGCCAGGTATACAAATGTCATGACTGTAACTAAACTCTTCAGCCAATAAGGGCAAATGTGTGTCGTGACGGAGGTGGTTCCAGTTTGTGTAGGCGGATGAGAGATCACAATGCATGTAATTGCAATGCATTGCTTTAATCCAGCACTATAAGCAAGTCAAACGCACCCAATGACTGGACTGGGGAAACAAATTGAAATGCGGACCTAATACAGAGGACTAATGACAACAACCAGAAACAGCTGATCACATGGGGATCCCACACAAGGTTAACGAGAGGCATGGCATACGGAAGGAGCAGACGATTGGGGCAGGACAGGGGTAATGTTGGGATAAGATCGTTATCGTTTTGGAAGACATTAAGAAAGAAATGCTTTTCTTGTTTTATCCTGTTCATTTTGTGTTTAAATACTAAAAAAACATATTTAGGTGTAATTTTGGGAGGCCGGGAACAATTAATTGGTTTTTAATTATTTCTTATGGGAAAAATTTGATCACAACTCAAACTTTTTAGGATTCGATCCGGAGTCCGGAATGGATTAAGTTTGAGAATCGAGGTACCACTGTTTGTGTGTCTGTATGTGTACATATATGTATATACAATTAGGCCCAAAGATATTTGGACGGTGACACAATCTTCATGATTTGGGCTCTGCATACCACCACGTTGGATTTGAAAGGAAAAAACTACAACAGAATTGAAGTGCAAACTTTAAGGTTTAATTCAAGTGGTTGAAAATTAACAAAAATATACAATTAAACATGTAGGAATTGTAGCTATTTTTATACAAACACTCCTCATTTCAGGGGCTCAAAAGTAATTGGACAAATAAACATAACCCGAAGTAAAATGTTACTTTTCAATATTTGGTTGAGAATCCTTTGCAGGCAATGACTGCCTGAAGTCTGGAACCCATGGACATCACCAAACGCTGGGTTTCCTTTGAGATGCTTTGCCAGGCCTTTACTGCAGCTGTCTTCGGTTGTTGCTTGTTTGTTGGTGTTTCTGCCTTAAGTCTTGTCTTGAGTAAGTGCAATGCGTGCTCGATTGGGTTGAGATCTGGTGATTGACTCGGCTATTGCAGAATATTCCACTTCTTTGCTTTAAAAAACTCCAGGGTTGCTTTTGCAGTATGTTTTGGATCATTGTCCATCTATACTGTGAAACGCCATCCAATCAACTTTGCTGCATTTGGCTGAATCTGAGCAGAAAGTACATCCCTATACACTGCAGAATTCATCCAGCTGCTTCTGTCTTTTGTCACATCATCAATAAACACAAGTGACCCAGTGCCATTGGAAGCCATGCATGCCCATGCCATCACTCTGCCTCCACCATGTTTTACAGAAGATGTGGTGTGTTTTGGATCATGAGCTGTTCCAATTCTTCTCCAAACTTTCTTCTTCCTATCGTTCTGGTACAGGTTGATCTTAAACTCATCTGTCCTAAGAATCCTGTTCCGGAACTGTGCTGGCTTCTTGAGGTGTTTTTTGGCAAAATCAATTCTGGCCTATTTTTAAGGCTGATTAATGGTTTGCATCTTGTGGTGAATCCTTTGTATTTACTCTCATGAAGTCTCCGCTTCATGGTAGACTTTAAGATACTGATATACATACTTCCTGGAGAGTGTTCTTCACTTGAGTGGATGTTATGAAGGGGTCTTTCTTGGAAAGGATTGCGATCATCCACCACTATTGTCCTCCGTGGACGTCCAGGCCTTTTTGAGTTCCCAAAACTCAGGGCACCCTATTTTTCTCAGAATGCACCAAACTGTTGATTTGGCCACTCCTAACATTTCCGCTGTGTCTCTAATGGATTTTTTCTCAGCCTCAGGATAGTCTGTTTCACCTCCTTTGAGAGCTCCTTTGACCTCATGTTGTGTGTTCACAGCAACAGCTTCCAAATGCAAACGCTAGGCCTGGAATCAACTCCAGACCTTTTAACTGCTTAATTGATGACAGGTTAATGAGGGAAGAGCCCATGCAGCCTTGTTTTTTTTGCAGCCTTCTGAGTCAATTGCCCAATTGCTTTAGGTCCCTTGAAAAAGAGGTGGCTACGTCTTAAAGAGCTGTAATTCCTACACCCTTGCTCCAATTTGGATGTGAATACTCTCAAATTACAGCTGAGA